>OCZR010444394.1:0-17684 GCA_900234385.1 Anemonia viridis | reverse complement strand
GCTGATGGTGGTGCTGATGGTGGTGCTGATGGTGGTGCTGTCATGGTGGTGCTGATGGTGGTGCTGATGGTGATAATGGTGGCATTGATAATGATTCTGATGTTCATGAGGATACTCTTGCTGATGAAACTGATGCTGGTGATGTTTATGATCATGATGAAAATGAAGGCGATCACATGATGATGACAAATAATAATGATGGTACTATTTCAATATAATTATAATTTTACACTGTCTTTTAATACAGGGTATATAATTATGACTCACTCCATGGAATCCAGATTCATGTCCACCTCTTCTCCTGTCATCAAAGGTATCTTTTTCTTCTTATTCCTGGACAACAGAAGCACAACATGTATTGAATGTATGTTTTTTTTTGTATTAACAATGCAAGGTTTGTTGTTTAGTGTCTAGCAATGATACAGCTCAGAGGAGAAAATGAAAATTTATCATTGATACAAGTTTTTGATGGTAAAAATATGATGATTTTATCATTCTGTAATCATGGAATATAGACCATATGAAAAACGAGTAAAAGACTAGAAACTAGCACCATAAATACTTAATGATTTCAAAAATACATTTCTACTAAAAGAAAGAGCATGTCTAAATTAGTAATTTGGTAAAGCTCGTCTGTTGATATTTATTAATTCACTGCAGAGTTATAAGCATTTGAAATGTGTCAAAAACATGAAAACGAGGTTGGTAGGCCCTTGATTGTTGTTCCCATACAAATCTTTCTAATTTCAAACAGCTGTAGCTGTAATTTTTTGAGGTTTGATATTTTCGATATACTCTTTACAATGAAAGCGATGTTGTCTTCAATAACTGATGAACTAAGATATATCCATGGCCACACCTTTTTTCATATGGTGTATGTACCTTCTGCTTTTTGAATGGCATGGCAGTTCATGTCGACTGGTGCTATCCTCTATTTGAACAGTGTGATTGAAAGATCCATCCAACTCTTGAACACAGACTGTTAATGGACCCTAAGTAGTGATAATAATTTGAAAGCTGGTACATGATGAGTTGTCACATTTAGGGCCACTCAATGATAGCCTCAAAGTTGGCTTGTGTTGTGAATCTGATACAACAGTACATGATATTCATGTTTGTAACCACTACTTATTTTTTTACAGAACAACCTGCAGATACAGTGATTTGTCATTGATAATAATCAAGTTCACACTGTCTCATGTACTGGGGACTGACAGAATGTAGCAACTCAGTGATTAACGATGGCAACTCATGACATACACATACCACATATTTGACAGTCCCTTTTGACGAATCCTGTTTGATGTCCAGTTCTACGATGTTCCTTTTTCTGTTGAACACAAAGCTGCCATGAAACTTAGCAATACCACTATGACATCTGTTACCAGCAGTTGAGGAAATATCACTATTAATACAAACTCAATATTCAAATAAACTATTATGCTCATGAATAATTGAAGAAGGCAATGAAAGAATAAAAAAAAACACTTAGAAAGGATACATCCACTGGTCAACAAACACATTGATATCCTTGCCAGATACTGTAGATATGGATTTCAAAAACTGTTGACAGAAAGAAAAAGTCCACAATCAGAACATTTTGGTCTCAAATATGTATTAACCAAACTTAATTCCTGGTGGCTACATTTTCCAAGTCAGTTGTCAAGCTACTGTATAGCTGTATTGTGAATCAAATTGTTTCTGAATTTCATTATGCCTGGTTAAATGTAATGTCATTAGCCTGCTCCAGACCTGTAAAATCCACAGACTCTTGGAGTAAACGTTTGGATGCACGCAGGCTAAATGCCATCAGTTATGGCTAAAATCTAAATCTTCATCTGGTGCTTTTTGCTAACTTATATCATGATTTGTACTATTTGTTTACCCCTGTAGTAGAAGCCAGTAGGTTTTTCCACAGACTTGGGTCCACCTTGGGCTGTGCAGTAGTATTTGCCAAAGATAACAGCTTATTGAACACCTAGCAAGTAACATCAATGAAATTTATTAAAACAAACTTTCAAAAATATGCTCAATCTTTTTTAGAGAATTGTCCAATGTTGATTTTTGTCTTGTCTTTGATATTCAATATTTTCCCAGTTCAGAACATGTGTCATTCCTTAGCTTATCACTGTCTACTTAATTTAACATTCATTTTGACAAAGAATCAGACAAAGAATCTTATTCTCAAGAGAATGACTGTCCAAGGTATGAAACGTTATGGAGCTAAACAGGGTGATTGAGATAACATTTGAACATATATTGATTTCATCCATTATTCATTTGTATTTCAGTGGCTTGTGGATGAGAGAAAAATGGTGTAGAGTGGACAGGAGAGTGGAAGGGAGAATGGGAAATTTATTGACCAAATAAATATTGCCAAACAAGCTAAGGTCAGGGATGTTGCATAAGGCTTTGTGAAGCATCAGCCAATGGTTAAAATTTGGTTAAAAATTGACACACATCAGCTACATGTATGGTCACAAAGTACCTGCAGCAGAGGTTCCTGTCCAATGCGATTCTCAATCATTCTGAGCACAAGATGTGCTTTGCTCAAAGCTACTTCCTTCTGTTTTACTCCAATCATCTGAGGGTGAAGATGAACGGCAGAGAAGGGTGTGGTTGGTGTTTGATCAGAGGTCATGGAGCTTGAAGAGGAACTTCCAGTAGCAGTCAAGATTTTTGAAGTCAGAGGTGAATGAAGAGGTGGCAGTCCAGGACCTTCCATCTCATACTGACACACTAGGTCATTTTCCTAAAGTTATGACAGTCAAACAAAATCATTTTGAATACATAGATATTATCTGTTATCAGTTTGTTTAGAACAAGAAGCCATGAGAGCTCACTCATGAGGTACATAAAATAGTGAGTTAGATAATTAATCCAAGAGCAGCTCTTAAAAGCCTATCATAGAAAACTCACTGATCACTTGCTCTGCACTGATAAAGTTCTGTAGAACTTTATGCTCTGAGCTGGATCAAAATGAAGTACTATAAATCCTGCAGTTTATATTTCCAGCCTTCTATTAAGCTCTGGTTGTTGTTATTACAGTGCATGATAACTCAATCAGAATATTGAAAGTGGGCTATTGACACACCATTAGGCCCAAACACACCCCAGGGTACACTTAATACAATGTACTGTTATAGCTCTCTTTAGATGAATCATTACCTTCATTATATAATGTCTGTACTCATTATTACCAAAGACTTTCTTGACAAACAGACCGTAGAGATAGCCTGATATACCAGAACAGAGCCATGCATCGGACCTGAAAAAATCAATGAATCTATTATCACTAGATAGCCGAGGATGATCGAGAATGCTGGCAAAACTGCTTCTTGTCAAAATGAAAATGAAATATTTTCTGCCAACAATTTATGATGAAATATAATATAATATGTTTTTTTTTCCAAAAGTTACTTAGTTGCTGAATCTTTGCAAGGGTTAGTTTGCATTTTCTTTATTCTCAAACAAAAGTTGGCAGTTGTAAATCGAGCCAAAAAATGTTTGCTGATTGGCTATTTTAAGTTCCTTCATCCTGAGAGAAACATGATTACCTGGGAGAGACATAATAAGGTCTACGCAAATTGTGATGCAGGGTTCTGGAATCAAGTTACCTGAGACAGACCAAGAGGAGCTCAAGAAGAGATTGCTCTACTACTTGTATATACAGTACCATACCATTCTCATTACTCACCAGTCCTGCATACAGATGTAACAACCAAAGAACTGTTCAGCTAAAGCCTGTGCCAAGACTTTTCTGGTATGGAATGTCTGGTCAATGATACGAGGTGAATGCAGCAAGCTGGTACTACATGTATCAAAAAAAAAACACCACGCCATACCGTGTCAGTGTCACTGCCGTGATTTCTATAAAAACATTCAAAATTTCTGCCGTAACACTGCCGTGCCGTGACTGTGTTGTTTTCACAGTCATAAGAAAAAACTGCTCTAATACATGTATTCACATTACTTCTATTCATGGGCTTTTTGTTGCCAAGTGAGGTTCTCACCAGTATCATAATTTTGTATGCCGCAAAAACTTTTTGAATATGGAAATCATTCCATAATTTATTTAGACTTTTATAAAAAAAGAAACAAAAGAACATCAACAAAAAAAGACTTGTCTGAATTCTATTAAACTCTGAAACAAGCAGTCACAGCAAGGCTAACACACAGTCATGTAGACTAAAGCCTGAAACAACTACCCCTAATTGCTGGGCTGATCTATGTCAGCTAATGGCTAACTTATGGACTAAACCCTGAGACAGCCTCTGCCGGGGATGTTAAAAACAGAGCACTAAATAAATAGACATATAATACATATATATACACAGGGTTTGTGCAGGAATCATTCAATGAAAAAATTGAAGGAGTTTTCAAGGAGTATTCAAGGACCAAAATGAACATTTTCAAGGAGACTGTATAACGGTAGATGAATATTCTTTGCTACATTCATTTCTATTTTTCATATTAAACCTTTTAATTTTCGTGGAGTAGATACATGCACCCTGAGAAAATGTTACAGAATTTCTACAAATAACGAAAGGTGGCAGCTTACAGATTTTATTGAATAGAGATTTTTCATTGACATTTTTTCAAGGACTTTTCAAGGATTGTTTTTACTTTTTTCCATTTTTCAGAGGGTGACATGTGTGATTTTTCAAGGAGTTTTAAGTGCCCTTGAAAATGCATTTTAAATTCAAGCACTTTTCAAGGAACAATAGTGATGAATAGGTAATTTATACACCGTGAAGAAAGAGAATACTTACTGACGTTTCGGACGCTAGTCCTTCGTCGGAGCTTTTTTTACTCCGACGAAGGACTAGCGTCCGAAACGTCAGTAAGTATTCTCTTTCTTCACGGTGTATAAATTACCTATTCATCAGTGACTATTGTTTCTTTAGAAACACCGACGCAGCCCACACTAGTTTACCGCTAGTTATCATCTCTTCACTTTTCAAGGAGCTTAAGGACCTGCACCAACCCTGATATTATACCAGATTTCCCTGAAACAATTCTCTTACTCAAAAATTCCCATAGAAGCATAAGCCATCTTGGTATCGTATGCCTCATCCACAAAGACTTGCTTGTATTGTGCATAGGGAAAGCGGCAGCTCAAGTGTTCCTCATAAAACTCAAAAACATCATGCAAGAAGGCAGAAGTATGCTTGAGATAAGGAAGAAGACCAGGGAGACAAAAGTTTGTTACTTCTGGCATGATGGGATCCACATGGACTTCAAACGGACTGCAGAATATAATTCACAATGAATCACAATAGATTATTACTGCATTAACAAGTCTTGCTCCAAAACAATTTCTTTGACTCTGATAGACAAAGAGATGAAGTCAGGTCTTAATGCCTAAAGCAATTCACAATAATTTATCAAGGAATAATATTTTAAAAAAGTTGTGAGTGTTTCATCGGGTTTTCCAACACATTTTTTTGCATTGAGTTTGCGTGACTCCACTCAAATTACATGCAGACTACACTCACATAAATCCTTACATACACACAAACTACCATCACAATGATTATTACTTTATACTCAGGCCGTAGGAAATTAGTTTTTCTGAATTTATTTCCAAGGATCTTTCACCCAGGATAGCCTCCTTTCTAAGCACTATAACTTTCCATTATTACTAGTCCTGGTATATAATCGTTATTTATCACTGAAAGTTATTTACTTACCCTACAGCTAAAGCAATGTTAGGAGCACAAGTAGGAATATTCAGCACATACTGAAACGTCTTAGTTTTTTCATCTGCACTCAAAATCTATGTAAACATCAAAACAATCTTCAGTTAGAGAGATTCACAAGAGAAGCATAAGAGTCTAAGTACAGTACGAGGTGAAGCCATGTGGTCTGAAATGGGATTTCATTACACCCAAAGCTTGCTGCATTTTATCTGGTGCATACATGAGCTGACCAATCTTGATGTTTATCTAATGCAAGTGAACCTAGCTTCAAATCTCTTCCCAATTCAAAGACACATTCAAAATTTGAAGTATATGTGAAAAAATTCAAGCCAATCTTTGCCATCAATCTCATTGTACAGCTGGCTCTGTTTGCTACACTATAGGTTCTTAATTAGAAACTGCAACTTACTGCAACTGCTAGAGCAAATACAACCTAAACTGCTTTCAAACAGATAGGAATAGTAAAAGTCTATAATACACCATTTCATGGATCCTTTTACTCAACCTCAGCCTCAATATGATCAATGTGTAATTATTCTTTAGAATTATACTACAGTCCCCAGAAATGAATCAAAGTATTTTACACATCAGTGAACAATTGAAATACTTAAAAATTTCACAGGTTGTAGTCAATTTCTAAAGAATATATTACATGCTGATGAGGCTGAGGTTGAACCACAGGATGTGTGAAATTGTGTATTATGGAAATATATATTACTAACAGTACAGTATATGAAAATTACCTGGTCTGTTAGCTCACCACAACTGATAGCCATCATGTCTTTATCAGTAGTAATGTCGATACTCCATGTACATACTTCTGAATAGGAATCCACACATGGAAACCAATTTCTGATTGAAAAAAATAACATCATTCTCAAAAGTACTGTCAGTATGCTTTAATAATATCTAGTAACAGCAATCCCTTGACAAATACATATCAGAGTAACCAAGAAAGAAAGGTTGAGACACTTAGTCTAAGTCTTATCTCCCTCACTCTCACCTTCCTACTCATGTAGATTTTACACCACTACAGCCCCTACTGTATCTTAAGTTGCTCCAAGTTATTCAATGGGAAATATTGTTACTGAGACTGACACAAAAAGAAAGAGTCCTGACTGTTCAGTTGGGGAGAGGGATATGAGATAGACACTCCATGTCCCACCATCTCTCAGTCCCACATCAATGCTCTTGGATTTTTATCAGGGTTGACACAAATCTTGCTTCAGTTGTTCAATGCAATTAAAATACTATACTGCTCAAGAGTGGCACACTCTAAATAATTCTGCTTCATACCTTGAAGAGTTGCCATAACCATAAGTGAAAAGATGTGCTGATCTCTGCGACACAAAATCAATAGATTGATACATGTGAGATGTTTTATTAAGTATCAAGAACTCTTCTTTAAAAACTTCAACCACTACTAAGATGCAAAAAAAGATAATAAAAATGGAATTTTTTTTAAGATATCAAATTGTTCACCTCTGCCATTGTTCCTTCTCCTTTTGGTGTAACAAATTGAATGCCAGCCTCAGGATGGTCCAGTGAGTATTCAATACTGACTCTGAACTGACGACGCTCTGTAATAAATCAAGACAACATGTACATAAGACAGGGATTAATTTTACTGTGACTACTAAAACAAAGTACGCTTGGACAATGAGAAATAATGAATTAATGCTCTCTAAATTGCAAATTCATTCAAAACCCAGAATATATATATACCCAGTTACGAAGCAGGGGTGGGACACACAGGTGGAGTATTAGTGAGAGCACAGCTCACCTCTCACCCATGTAATCTGGGTTCAAGTCTTTCTGGGTTTGGCGTTGTACGTATAAGTGGTTTAAGTAGAGTTGGTTGTTGGTTCTCTTGCATGCTTCAAGGGTTTTGACTCCAGGTTCTCCACCTTTTTCTCCCCCACAAAAATCAACTTCTAAATTCCAATTGATATTTCAGTGGAGGAATAGCTGCTCTTTAGACATGCCTATTTATTTTTTATTTTGTTCCCATTTGTTTATATACTAACCCATAGCACAAGCCTGGACTTCTTTAGGAATTCTGAGTGTCAATTCTCCTCCACTTTTATCAGGATCGTAATCACACACAGAGTTTTGTTGGCAGGCTAAAAAATAATCAAGGTTTCTCCTGGAAGAAAATAAAAAAATTCATTTTAAAATTCTTGGTGTTCTTGAAATCTTAGGGTTTTGAAATCCAGAGTTTCTGACATTAAGTCAAGCATGAGCAGTAAGAATGGCAGGGCTCTGGGGTCAAGAGTGAGTCCAGACACTAGGCCCTCCTTTTATTTGGGTGACACAGGAAGCCAAAAGAGGTGTAGAAAGGAAGGCTCAGTGTCTGCATGCAAGTGAATCCTCTTTCTTTACAACTGTACAGTCACTCACTTCTTGGCGTCTCCACAGATTGGTTTTCCCCTCTGATCATCCAGCTGAAATCCAGCCTCATACCAGTCATGTTTTCTCTCATCTCTGATGCATATTCTCATGATTCTTAAGCAGTGTTAAGGATACAGACTGTACTTTCTGTATAATGCTTTCAAAGGCTTTACAACAGTATCATTATTTACAGATTTGTCATCACTAATCACCACTGACTGTGAAATAGTCAGCATAAGCCATTTCACAGTTTCGTCCACCATCCTGAATTGGGGCAATTTTCCAATGTATTTACCTGATTCAAGATACAGTAGCAGATGAAACTGTAAAGTACAAGTTTAAGTGTTTTATTGGAGCACCTCAATGGGCTCAAACTGATACCACTCACCATCTAAATCATGCTACAGCTACCTCTGTTATCAAGGGAATGAAATAATGAAATAATCATATACATACACTGCAACTCAGGAATAATTTTAAGGATATTGCATTGTTTGCAGTTGAGTTTTAATCTGGAGAGGTTGTGTATCAATGGCAATATCCTCAGTTCTACAAAACCCTACAAGAAAATGATTCATGTTTGAGTTGGTTAGAGCACTTTATAAAACAACTGTAGGAGCAAGTCTCCCTTTTGTTATCGGTTGGGACACCTACTTTACATGTATGAAAGGGGAAAGCATGTGTTGTATACACTCTCCTAACATTCTATTGTGTTTTGCCAATAGACCATTTTCCAGTTCCATTCAGTGACCATGAATACCGGTAAATAATAGCTTCAAGTTGAGGCTGAAGTAACCATGCATGATAAATTGTAGCTTTGCTTTGCATGGTTACTCCAACCTCAACTTGAAACAATAATTATTTGTGGTCAATAAACAAAACTGTAAAATGGACTATTCCAATATGCTTCATACGGTAACTATACATACTGTAGTAGCATTTGCACATAAATAGCTCAAAGCAATCTGAAACAAGGCTTAGGAAAATAAAAGAATACATTGCCTACTGTAGATTTCTCAAATGTCGACTCCAGAGAGCCTTGTGTCAAATTGCTTTGTGTGTGATAACAACCAGGATATGGAGAGTGGGAGTACTGGTTAGTCGTGTAATCAGCATACAAAGGATTCCAATGCAAGAACATGTCTGAATTAAACCAGTACTGCATTGCCTGACTCCGATTAGTTTTTACTATTTCAGGCACCCCAGCATCATCAAACCTTTATTTGTTTGTAAATATTTCTAAGCTAATTACTTTTAATTTTGGTGTAAATAAACTGATTGATTGACCGATAAAGATCATGATAAGTACTACAGCTCTATTTCATGGCATTATACTTACAAACAGGCATTTTCTCTGGAAGTCTATTGATGTTATGCACAACGTCTGGTGGACCGTAAAGAGATAAATAATAAAAAAAAGCAATCAATCTTCTCAACTATACCAACGTTTTATACCAGCCTCGGGATTAAATGTCAGTAGAGTTTGTTACTACGTCTTTCTTGAGGGTTTTTCTCCGTGTTCCGGTTTTTCCTTCCTTCACAGAATCTAAGACGCTAAGTTATTTATTGTTTGACCAGAGGTTGTTTTAGGATTTGATATCAAATTTGAAGGTTTTTCGACTGAAAACATGGCAAAAAATATAAGTTAAAAAATACTTATAATTTGAAATTTCTTGGAGAGTGAGATTGCTTGCTCATCTTCCTCTGAAGCTTGCTGATACTGGTGGTCTTAGGAGCTGGAAGCAGATGAAACTTGAAAAGTAAAGTGAAGACAACAACACGCCGTGTCCGCCATCTTGAATAGAAACACCAGGCCTTCGCCACAGGAAGCCCACGCTCTAAATACAAATACAGTCATTCTCATAAAGGTTGTCCAGATAAAGTCGACATCTTGTCACAATAAAGTCATTTGCAAAAATAACATTTTTATTTTCTTACATTGAATTTGAATTCAAAATACGAGAATACATTACATGTGTATAGTGCACTGCAGTTTTGCAGCAAAAGTCACAATTTTCGTGAGCATGAGAACATGGTATATGCAAATAACTTTGTTGTTGACGAGATGTCGAGACGAGATGTCGACTTTATCTGGACAACCTTTTTTTTAGAATGACTGTTTATAGGCATTTATTACTAGAAAACAGGTGTAAATCAGGTAGCAGATGCATCATCGTCATTCCATCATCGGTTTAGCCATCATTATCACCATCTTCATCACTACCACCATCACCATCGTTGTCATAATCATCATCACCATCATTCTTGTCGTTTTCCCATGATAACTCACGTGGTGCTTAATAACCGCTAATGACTCTCATATAAAAACAAGGCCATAATAATACAACAACAATAACAACAACAGAAACGACAACTATAACAGAAACAGAAATAATAATAATAATAACAATAATAATAATAATAATAATAATAATAATAATAATAGTATTAATGATAAAGATAATAAAAAAATAACAATAATTAATATTGACCATAACAAAAACAACAAATAATGTCAAGAATTGTTAAATTATTGTTTTTCTTTTTCTCCTTGCATCGTATTCAGTTATTCTGAAACGATGTTTTTTCAATGTGTCCAGCACTATTCCCCTTTTCCGCTTCATGACTATTGCTTTACTCCATTAATATACTCGTCAGAGTCACAAATTAAAGCTTCCCCGACGACTGGTAAACAAATCCAGTGACAGTTTCACAAGATATTTATTGTCAACTTCCTAACTTGGCTTGTGTGCCTTTGTACTTCCTCAATGACCCGTTTATTTAACTACAGCTGGTGGGGGAAACGGACTGTCGTTTCTCAAGCACCTGACGACTCAGTGGGAGGCATTTGAACAAAACCCTGACTGAAGTCCCAACCCAAAACACTACTAGGAACACCAAATCAGCCTTTTTATTATCGCTTTTTAAAAGATTTCTTAGCTGAGGACGAAAACTTAGTTTTATAATTTAGCCGCGAAATAGGATACAGATATATCAGTGACTATTTTTTAGTCTGACGTAATTAGTGTCACTTTTCTACTAAAACGTATTTGTAAAATTTTCATGTCAAAAAAATCCATCCGGTCATCAAATGCTTTGGTTTTATCCTTACGAAAATTTAGATCTAGAATTTTTCTGTTGAAAAGAACTTTTTTACAGAGAATCTCAGTTGTCATCTGGCAGAGAAATTGTCGTTTGACAAGGCTGCCTCAGTGGTCCAAAAGATGACTGACTTGACCGGATCAGTCTTGTGTATTTTGATGTGTTTTCTATTGACATGTCCAAATGTCATTGGGATGATTCGAGAAGTGTCTCCTCTGGGAAGTGATTACGCTGTGAGCGAGCTGACTACACAACAAAAACAGGACATGTTGGATCAACATAACCACTTCCGGTCCATGGTTAAACCAACTGCAGCTAACATGGAGTACCAGGTAAAGTGACCAAAGCATAGTATTGCCAGGTAACATGATGGTACTATAGTTGCTAACCGTGCCATAGAATAGCATAAGCTGACTAGAACACCAAGCAACATTGTACTTCTACCCGCCCCGATAATACAATTGACCCTACGAGATAATCATCGATTGTTATTTCTATATATTAGGAATGGAATGATGAACTTGCTAATTTAGCACAAATGTGGACAAACAGATGCACCTGGGCACATGGTTTCGTTAAATTCGGCGATGCCTACCCTAATACACCGACCGAGGCCCTCAGATCCGACCACCTAGGTATGTACTATCTGAAGGTCATAGTTTAAGGGCCGCACCTCATTGGTTGTTGTGCTGAATCGATACAATATTGCCTTTGGTATGAACGCATGCACTTGCTGCAACACGCAATACTTTAATTTTTATCAACACTAGTGCCATCCGCTATTGACAACTTCTTCGATTTCCTAAAACACCCTAGGATGATCGATCAAAGTTGGTGCCAACTCGATCATACATCAAATTAGAAATTGGAAGTTACCTTGTTAGTTATTGCGAATAGCAGCCGAAAGACCCTGGTATCACTGAAGAGAGATCGAGACCTAAAACAAACTCCGTGCATGAGATGCCAAGTGCAGGAATCACATCAAGATCCTAGAGGGATACATACCACTTCACCATGCACCCTTGATTGAAACACACTCACACACACTACATACCACTATCTTCAATATTCCATGCAAAAAACCTCTCAACTTACGTGTTGATTTATTCTAATAGTTGTATGATTTTGTGCCGCTCGAATTTTTTAAGGTCAAAACTTGGCACGAGAGTATGGCAAAATAAACAACCCAGAAACTCGAGTAGAAAGATGGTACAACGAATACAAGTATTATAGGTTCAGCAAGTTCCAGAGTCCAATGGGTCCCAGTCAGTGTTTGCCGAGAAGAATCTGTGGACACTACACGCAGGTTGGTTCTAAAAAAATTATCCTTTGATTCAGAAAAGTTTTGTTGACGAGAGATTCAGATTAACGTACAAATGGCACGGTACACGACACGGTGCTTGGGACAGCACATGACACGTCACAGTACATGGCACGGCACACGACAAACTACATGGCACGGTCATGTAATTAAGGAATTGAGAAGATACGTTTAAACCAATCAGAGTGCGTGAGATCCCGTATTGAAGGTGCTCGGCTGTTGTGCAAATGTAATTTTATAGTAGAGCTACATTAATTGATGCTTCTTAACCTTTCCTTCACGCCCTTAGCTTGCTTGGGCGTTAAGCAGATACGTTGGATGTGGTATGACGTGGTGTAATAAGAAGTTTGACAATGGATACCATCCTCCATCCAACCCTGGCGAGACTTTAGTTAACTGTGACTACTCACCAAGGTAATCTGATCATAATCAAGGCATTTATAGATCCTAGCATGTAGCAATAAAGCTCAATTTGGAGGTCAAAATTACAATAGCTTTCCGATTCCCAGAAGATTGAAATACTTTTGTTTTGTCATTCTATTTGTACTGCATGCCAAGCCAGCCACGTACTTTTAAATGATTGAAAGTTATAAAGCTATTCTCTGATTATTAACTCGTGAAACATCTTTTGAGGCAACTTTGATCAGAAATGGTACGTGCACGTGATCATGATGTCGACTGGGAACCTTTTGTAAGCAATCTTATAGTTTTGTAGCTTTTACACTTGCCGCGCATGGTACTCCAAGGATCAGTGGTAATTCTCCTCAGTCTAACGTATATTTTCTTTGCTGTCCTTAGCGGTAATGTGATGGGTCATTTCCCCTACAAGACAGGAAAACCTTGTTCAAAATGCGCATCTGGGAAAGGATGGTGTTACGAGAATCTTTGCAGTTAAGTCGTTTACAGTATGATTTTTTAAGTTCTATTATTCAATTGTCATAAATAGAAATAATACAACTGAATGCAGGGGGTGTAGCGATAGGACATTTTGGCAAGTACGCACGGGTCAGCCTGGCCTCAAACACTCCCAACCCAAAAAAGCAGTGTCTTTGCTTTCCATACGTTATAACAAAACAAAAAACATGATAACTTGGTTTGCCGCCTGACGGAAGCTACGCTCCTGGAATGCATCCTTAGTTGAAATACTTTTTGTCTTGACGCAAGTTACATGGAGCATTGCGGCGCGCGAGTAACCTATAAAGTAGAATTTGAAAAATGTTTCAAGATGATTAGTTGCAGCAATCATTGCGAAAATTAGTCGTCGCATCTAACGTGCCGAGTATAATGTCAGAATGTTATGAGTAGGATATTGAAAGAGAGTTATCTTAATTCCTTTGTAGGAGACTGCAAGGATTACAGCGCCACATGTGGCACAGAACTGACCAGAGAAATGTGTAACACAGACACACAAAAGATGAGGAAAATTTGCCCAAGAATGTGCAATTTGTGTGGTAAGTAACAGAGAAAGTAGTATATGTATGTACAGTAGTGAGAAGCTCGTTCATATATAAAGCAAATGAATTCCACGCAATTCAAATCCATTGGGAATAAGATTCCTTGTCTGATATCATGTGTGTCTTTTTGAAACAAGGCTAGGTTCTTATTCCCAGAGCTTTTCATTGGGTGGCAACGTACTTAGCAGCCCCTTAGCTGATTTGGTCTATGATATACGTACGTGCAATAATTTAGCTTCGTTCCCTATCATGATAAGGACAAATATTTTGTATATCTCTTTTGATAATGATTTTGTAAGAATTCGCTGAAGAGTCAAACATGGCGGTCATGGCGGTGGAATTAAAACATAAGGGTAATGAGAAATCTTTTGTTAAACACCACCAAATGGCTGTCAACTATATATACATTGAAACTTATAACTTCCCCGTTTTCATTGTAGAGTGCCCACTTAGTTGTGTCAATGGAGGTACACTTGTTAAAGACCAGTGTAAATGCACATGTCCTACTGGATGGAGACCTCCTGACTGTTCAGGTATTGTATGCTTCCTTCAGCATCTTCTGTATGTTTCTTTCAGGTCTTTTTTATGCTTTTCGTGTTTCTGCGACCCCGACAACTTTCAGACAAGGCATGTCTTCTTTTGGCTTACGTTTGGCTTACGTACGTCAACTTTCCAACCGGCCTAAGTTATGGTAATTCATTGGTTAGCGGAGGCCAAAAAATGATCCAAACGTCTGGAAGTTAATTATTAATGTCGAATGTTAAAAGCGCTCTGAACACTCCCAAGACCTATTTATTTTTACTTAATGCTTTCGTGTTGGAGCAAACATGGGCTCCGCTACCTAGGAACGATTAACATATTTTTTGGAAGCATTTTGAGATTAACGAATTAATGATCACTATGGAAGTGAATTACCGTAAAAAAGTTTGTTTCAGGGTTATGGGCAGCTTTCACTAGGGTTAGTAGTAGTCAAGGTCAAATATGTGTAACATTCCTTTGAAGGGCTTCTAGCTCATATATATTTATTCCCATCCATCCAGAGCAATGTAAAGACAAGCCCTTCAAATCTGCGTGCAAGGGGTTCCTCAAGGAAGGCAGACGATGCGATCAACCATTTATGCAGGAGAACTGTCCTTCCACGTGTGGGATTTGTGGTAAAACAAATTAATGTTGCTTTTTTCAGTTCTAACTAACCCTGCTGCTACTCGTTGCTTGGTATCCAATAGGCCGAATCTTGAATCTCGAACTCATTACCAGCTAGCCTTCATCGAAGAACAAAGCCTGCCCTTCGGCATGTGCTATCAACCAGAGAGTATTCTGTTGCTTGGTATCAATCGGCTGAATGCAATGAATCTTATCATCAGTCTACAATGACTAGCAAACACTGCCCGTCATGTGTTTTCAACCAGAGAGTATTCTGTTGCTTGGTATCAATCAGCTGAATGAATCTTATGATCATGAATCTCAAAGCTAGTCCCGGCATACACCGAAGGACAAACCCTGCCCGTCATGTGCTATCGACTAGATTGTTAATTCTATTGCTTGGTATCAATCTGCTGAATGAATATCATGAATCTCTTTACCATCCTACAATGACAAGTACTAAAACATTTCCCGTCATGTGCTATCAACCAGAGAATATTCTATTGCTGGTATCAATCAGCTGAATGAATCTTATGATTATTAATCTAGTCCGTACATGTACGCCAAGTGGTTACACAATATAACTTCCTTTAATTTATTTGAGTCGTATCCAGAGCTTATTTCCATGAGGTTGCTGCCACTAGCTTTTACACTGAAATTATGCTACCCTACCTTTTGCCAAAATATACACACGTTACCAATATACTACCATGCAACTGGGGTACACAGGGGTACACAGGGATACTCATGCAGGACAAACCTCATGACAGATACCTAGTATGCTGTTTTTATACTAGACGACGGTACTGGCACCGGACCAGCAGTGATAACTCCTGTTCCACCCACTCAACCACCTACACTGGAAACAGAAACACCTCCACCACCACCCCTACTTCCTCCACAGCCACCCAATCCACCTCCACGGCCTCCACCCAAACCAACACCAGAACCATGGCCGACACCCGTTCGTCCAACACCAGGATATACACAACAACCTCCTGCAACAGAACCAACCAAGCCAAGCCCAGAACCTTGGCCTACGGTACAGCCAACCTCACCTCCAGCTAAAACAGATGGGTACAAGAGTCAACAAGGTAAATAGTCTGGAATTTCATCTTGTAGTTCTAACGTGATCATATGAGAATTTTTAGCTTGTTTGCTATTTTATTTTCTAATATTATCAATATCAATTCAAATTCTATGAATATATTTAAATCGAAAGTTTGTTCAATGACATTTTAATTTTCAATATTTTAGAAATTTTATATTTTAAATTTTATATTTTTATTAGTATTAACTTTTTTTAATAATTTTTTTAATTTTATTAATATTGTAAATATTTAGTATTTTCTTTATGGCTGGTGTGATACTTCAACGTTTTACCGACTTTAATAAATATAGATGTAGATGTAGATATTTCTTCTTTCATTTTGAGAAATTCTTATCAGTATTCCGGCCGGTTTATGGCGGCTTGCATACATGAGAAATGATCGGGTTGCTGGGTCAATTCCTATGGATACAATCATATTCGAATAGAGTTCGTTTGATGTGTTTTCTCCTTGCCATGAAGGATTTTCATTTTTTCGAGGTCCATGCATCGTTTTTTCTCTCTCCGCTGTGAAAATCAAAAAGGTCTTCCACCTAATTTCAAACTTTTACTCCGATCCCTTTACAATGAAAGACTATGGTGTTTTGTGTGTGTAAAACTGGGTAAGATTGGAAACAAGTTAGTATACTGAATTTCATCTCCAACCATAAAAAATAGTAAAGCAATTACTTTTGTGAAGACAATGAGACATCACTTGTTTCTTTAGGTTGTATCAAAGATAACAATCCAAAGTGTTCGACATGGGCTTCTGAAGGAGAGTGTGATTGGAATCGTAACTGGATGATGAAACATTGTTGTGCTAGCTGTAATACGTGGAAAAAAGGAGGTATACATATTTCGAAACATTATCTTTTACATAAGTGAGATGTGAAACCACCACTGCTACGCCGCTTTTGACTCAATTTAAAGCAATCTTTGGTACGAGATGGAAAGTCATCAAGCGATATATGGCAAATTCGTAGTCCTAATGTGGTATATTCGTATCTTACCGTAATCGTAACTACGCGTTATAGCCGAATTACTGGAAAACAATGGAAAGCCATTTCAATGTTACGGCATCGGTCGTACCGTGTATGTGCTGTAAGTCAGTACCGTGGGTTTTCCGTCCATGTGTAAACCACTCTACACGTCTACACTTTCGTACTTTCCCATCCATACCAAAACCGCACTAGTTGCGGCATGTCGTACCGTGTACGAGCCGTAAGTCAGTACCGTAGGTTTCCCATCCGGCCATGTCAGTGTAAACCATTCTACGCATGCGTACACTATCGTACTTTTCCATTACCTACACACCAAAATCGCACTAGTTACGGCATGTCGTACCGTGTACGTGCTGTAAGTCAGTTCAATAGGTCTCCCTCTCGTATGTAGTCCGCTTTACTCTACTCTAATATTCGTTCACTGTTCTCAGAATGCAAGGATACAAACCATCAGTGTCCGCTTTGGGCCGCTAATGGAGAATG
>OCZR010442919.1:331-13566 GCA_900234385.1 Anemonia viridis | reverse complement strand
GGATGATAGATGGTGAGTCTTGGTAGTAATGGATCTAATAGGCCCTTTGCAGCTTGTTGAAATGCAGCTCATTTTGGAGGATAATATCTAAAATCTACATGGCTTTGGCTGTGGAATCGCCAAATCAGACTATCACACAGAGCTAGGCTCTAATCGAGGTGAAAGCCCAAAGATCGAATTGGAATTTAGAAGTTGATTTTTGCGAAGGGAGGAAAACCGGAGGGCCCGGAGAAAAACCCTCAAAGCACAGGAGAGAACCAACAAACAACTCTACTCACATGCGGGTCGCATTGGTGAGAGGCGAGCGATCTATCCACTACGCCACCCGTGCTTCCCAAGAAGCACAATAAGACAATAGATTCCAATTCAGCAGAGCTTGAAATTCTATTGATTTGCATGAAGATCACAGGCAGCACTGTAGATATCATTTGAGTTAAATGAGTAATTCAAGTCCACAGGACTTATACACGTTTTGGAAAGTTTTGGAAATTGATTTATGGTCCACTAGGCTATGGAAAAGTTATGGATTTTTTGTAGCTTGTCTGTCTTATACCTTACAAAGAATTGTTTTTGTGTGGTTATGAAATTTTGAATCAAAGGGCTTTGGAAAAGTTTTGGAAATTTTCACAGGAGTCAAGCTACCAATGCAATCTAAAAATTTAACTGGTTTTTTTTTCAGAGGATAAAACAGACCAAGATAGTCATTTTTCAAGTGAAGCAGAAACTGGGCCATCAAGAAGTGAAGCTACAACAAGAGACAAACCTACAACAATGGATACTACTTGATTATATACACATTCTTTTGGAATGATTTACTAGTAATGTAACCAATAGACAGGTCTCTTTAGCTTCGTATGCAAATAAATTGCCCATTTCAAACCATGTGATGTTTACATGTTGGTATCTGGAGAATTCTTTCTTTCAATATGACGGAAAAAATTTCAGAAAGATAAAGAAAGAATTCTCCAGAGACCATCATGTAAACATCACATGATTTGAAATGGGCAATTTGCATACGAAGGTAAAGAGGTCAATAATTATTGGTGAAGGATTTTCATATACGGTCTGAATTCAAGCTTGTACATGCAACTGCCATTAACTTACTATCAAAGCTTTAGAGTAATTTTCCTTGGACCATGAAATAGTAAACAAATAGAGGTTAGTTGACACTACACTGTAAGTCCACTGTTTTCTTTTATATCTATTTGACTATACGTACTAATGGACCAATGATTTGTTACATCACACGGCACAGTGGTTTTAGAGGGTGTACAACTTTCAAAATCAAGTGTGCCAGGGGAGGGGTTTAATTTTTTGTAATTATTTCAAAATACTGGGGGTACATTTAGTAGTTTTTATGCTGTCATGCCACCCAGTAACTCTTTGATGAGGGTTTTCTAACATTAATAGAGATGAAGTTCAAATTGTACATTAAGTTTTTTCCAGAAAACCAAGTCTGTCCATGACATGATAAACAAGTCCCTCACTACCTTAGTAACTGTTTCACAATCCAACGAAAATCACTCTATTGTATCAAGCACCAGACTACTTTCATAGTTTCAAAATTATTTTGGATGAAAATTTTTTTTTTTTCAACATCAATTTTGTATATACAGTTTTCAATGTTTTCTTACTATTGATATCAAATTATGATACTTTGTATAATTTGATTTAAAGAATGTCATTAAATCCAAGAAAAACACTGCTCGGTATTTTGTTTTAATGTTTGATGCACTGATAGTGATGCATGCAACCAACCAACCAGCAACTCTACTCATAACAGAATGGCATTTCTGGGGATAAACTGCATCTATAGGTGGGTGCCAGATGACATACTTTGTTTACATTTTGAAAATAAAATGTTTGAAGATTTCAAGCTATGATAAGAATGACTTCATAAATGACAAGAACTTGTCTCATTCATCAATGTATGAAATTAATTTGAGGCCGATTGCTTCTGTAGTTTAGGAGATATCAACAATTTTAATTTAAAAAAATTTACAGTCAATGTTGTGTAGTTCCGTCTGGTCGGCAATACTTGCCCACGAGACATACATTTTATTATAAAATTTCAAGATTTCGAAAATTTATTTCTCAAGGACTATTGAAGCAATCGGCCTCAACTATTCAGATATTGGTAAATGTGATGAGTTCTTATCATTTGTGAGGTCATTTTTATCATAGCTTGAAATTAGTGTTTTTCGGTGTGAACAAAGCACCCACCTATAGACTCCTTTCATGAGACATCAGGTCAAAATACCTTTTTCAAGTTCCATACTACCGCTGAACTGCTTTACTGCTTATGCGTTTGTACAGGCTTAGCCTTGATTGCACTGTCATTAAATTGTTTATAAATGCCAACAGGAAAGCAAGCTAATACTTTGAGTTTCCAGGAATTATTCTTATACTGATTAGGTGCAAGTGAGGCTAACCCTATGTAAAAAGTGCATCTGCTGTGCATTGCAGTAGTCGTTCTCTAGGAATTCAAATCTAGAGTATTTGGAGGACAAAACAAGAGAATTTCAATCTCCTGAGAATTGGAACCTATTGTTTTGTCCTCTAAATTGAGCTGCATTCAGATGTGCTGCAACGGTTCTACATCACTGTAGACCCTGCAAGCAGAGGATTTTTCAGATCTTTGGTGGGGCAACAGCCAGCCCCATGGAGGGTCGGAAAAACCTCTGCTGGCTGGGTAATATCAATGTTCTGTTACTGCAATTTTCATAATTACATGGACAGTGAAGCTCAAAGATCAACTTGCAAAATGGCGTTTTTGCTGCCGTCAATCAATGATAATCGGTACCTTTTATATTTTTGACTGGCGCCAGTGAAAAATCAAATTCAAATAGGCAACTCACATCTTCAGTATCCAAGTAATTATGAAAATTGCAGTAAAGGAGGCATGGATCCCCATTCCCCCTAATTTGTCAAACCAACCCTGCTTCCAAAACAAAACCCAGGACATGAGAAGACTCTTGGGAACAAATGTTTGTGAATCACAAAATAAATACAAACTATTTTCAAATATTGTTTATTTGCTATGAACGGCATGATTTTCTTGGCAATACCTTAAATAATAATAATAATTAATCACGACTCAACCAGCTAAAGGTTATAGTGATATGATGACAGTACAATGCTGTTAGCAAAAACAAATCAAAGTACAAACGTTACCATATAAAGCAATAACTGTTGAATCTAATATGGAGATCAATCTATATAGAATAATCTCTATAACTGGAAAGGGAATACCACTAAATACACTTAAACATCACAATATTGTTAACAAGGCTGATGTTAAATTGATGTATAGGATTTTGTTATTAGTAAGAGCAAAATTATTTTACTCAGTGGCAAATCCAGGGGTTTTCAAACAGGTAATAGATTGCTATGGCATCATTATGACGTCATATGATGTCAAAGTAATACTTTTTTCTTTGCTTCTACTACCTACTTGAAAAAAAGAAACAGGTGCAAGCGGAACCCTCGCACTACCACTAGATCTGCCACTGTTACTATTTGATTTTTTTAACTTTGATAATTTAGGGGTCTGACAAGTATCCTTAAAAAAGCTCAGACCCTCTAGCAAGCACTTTTAGCTACAGAAGTTGAGCAGAATATTAAGAAAAGTTTTCATTGGTGTCAGAGTTGGAAGCAATTTGTGCATTAAATTGCATGCAAAAATAAATTGATCATAGGCATAAGAGCCTGCCGAGAACAACTTGTTTCTATGCTTTGCACATCCACCAATAGACCTTTCCCAAGATACAGCCACTGCACAAATATTCCTGTATGTACTTGCCAAAGCCTCAGTTTGGTTACATGCTATCGGGATGTAAAATTTCGTAACACTTGCCAACATGGGTTTTATTGGATGGTTCAACAATAGAGCGTTAAATTAACAATAAGCTTCTTGGCTTATTAGCACCTTAGAGTCTTTGATTGTTTAATCGTCCAATAAGGTTGTGGCTGTAGGCAAGTACATCCAGGAATGCTGTGCATATATGCATCTGACCATATCTTGGGAAAGGCTTATTCTGAGGAGCTTCTAACTCCAGTTACAACAGTGTTTTTCAGATTTTCTCTGAATTGTCATGAGGTGCTTCCAACCCAAACTCCATCACTAGTGAAAACCAGTCTTAATTGAACTATCATTAGCTAGTGTTAAAGCTGAAACAAGGATTCCATTACTGTAAATTGGTATTGAAAATTTAAAGATTGTGTTTTTGAATTCTTATTGAAAAGAGTAATCTGTTTTGTTGATTATTAGAAGGAGCAAGAGTATATATACAGAACGGTTATCACCTACTAGTCTTATTGTAATGCATAAATAAATTGATATGAATGTATGCTTGCAGTTTATACAATGGATAATATAACTAATTCTTGCAACCAGGCAATAGGTTAAGTTTATAGCTTGGATTCTTAAGAGGAAAACTTACACAAAATTAGAAGGAAAATCGGAACTTGAATTGAAAACTTTTTTCAATGTCATGTGCCTATCGACGTTACCACAAAGCAGCCAGTTTGGTACAAATAAATGGAGCAACTCCATGGAAAAAGTTATGGAATGTTCTGGATTCACTTTGTTACAATGACAAACAATTATAATTACTAAGATCTTATTGTAATGCTATTGAAAAAAAGAGTGGAACCTACAATCTCTCATATCAAGTTGTGTTTCCCCATTTCTAATGACATCTTTTTCAAAAGTCAGTTACAAAATAATTGACCCAAAGAAGTCAATAACTGGACGAAGGGCTTAAACATTTAACTTAATACTCTAAAGAAAACTTTCACCATGCATTCTCGAATGAATTGTTTTATGGAATGATGATGGTCGATTTTCTAACACTATTACTATTGCCAAAAGGTAGTGTGGTTGCTTGCTACTAAACTATGTCTGTGTCAAAAAGTTGCTCTTCAGAATCAAGAGCAATAATTATTTCCGCTCATACTAAAGATATTCATCCTTCATAACGTACTCTGCTCAGGAACATTTTCCATTGAAGGACAGTTTATGAGCAGAGCAAAAAGTGGAAACGAATTACCAATGAAAGTGCAATAGCATGGAATCAGTATTATAGTACTGATTTTAGCTGACTGAACTACGTTGTAATGAAAAATTAACGCATTTCTTAAGCGAAAAATATATATGTACAGTTCTAATTATTAGTCAATATTACAGATTAAACTATGAATATCGTATGTGAGAAAAATGGTCTGATTCATCCCTTGATTGTTCAAGGTATTCGAGGTATATGCCCTATAAAGCGCAGTGAACTTGAATGCACTACTGTTGCATTGCTATTGTTTTGGATATGTACAAAAAAAGAATAGCTCAACTGGGCAATATTCCCATGACAAACTAAATCAGATTCCCCGTATGACATCATAAGTCTACATTAACTTGCATGGCCGAGTTTTCTCTGTTTTCTACAGGTGCAGAGATGATATCAGTATCCATTGGTACTGAATGGGTTTGTAGATTTCTACTCTCGTCTTCTACCTTGGATGATTTTTCATCAGCCACAGGCTGTGGGGGCGACGCACAAGGAGAATTTCCACAAGGTGTTGTGCTATCAACATCAACATTAACTGATTCTGGAGACTCAGGTGATGGTCCTTTAGTGCTGGAGATATTCACGACAAGAGACACGCACAATGTACACTTGTACGAGTCGAGTGCCTCGGCTTTCTCAGAGCTCAGTCCTATACACACTAAATGGAACCATAACTCACAAGCATCGCATTGAACCCAGCCAACTTCATCACCTGATGGTCGCGTACAAGACTTTGCTGCGCACATTTCGTCTTCATCATCATCATCGACACTAATGATCTCTTCACGGTTTGATTTCGTTTTTCTTTGGCGTTTCTTTGGGATGTCGTTGGATGTACTGGTAGATGAAGTCGAGGAACGTCTTGCGGGTTTGCTCTTGTCATCTTCGTCTTTCTTTTTTCGTTTCCTTTTGATCTTTTCTTTGTCTTGTTTAACATCGAATACCTGTCAAAAAAAATACAAGACAAAAATTCGTTAACTGATTTACACACTGGGAAGTGGTTGCTAACTCACAGGTGGTGAACCCGATCAGCCGGGTGAGGATACCTGGGGCGTTATAGGGGGCTTTGGGCAAGCGCATTGATCAAGTTAAACCTTGCTTGGCAACGTTAAACTTGGCATGGTAACGGTAAAAGGCGCTGACTCAAGGTGCAATAATGCGCGTAATATTACTGATAATATTGCCTGATCGGAGTTCTTCTTAAGCAACTTTACGTGCATCAAATTGCGTCGTGTGACATGGCTCGTAACATCGATCTTGCCTACAACACTGCGCGCAATAGAGCAGTTTCCCTATTGCTATGAAAAACTTACGGCACGGAAAGCGCCTTGCCGTGACCGTGTCAGTAACGTGCCGTGTATGAAAACATTCGACATTAGGTGCGGTGTCCTCGCCGCGACGTAACCGTGCCGTGTGCCGTGACTTTTCACACTCATTATCAATATTATGCGATATATTTACGCGATATTACCAACCTTTCTTTCCTTTTCTTCAAAGGATCGTTGGGTGCGCAACGCCTTCCACAGTTGTTCCGTTTCATCTAAAGTAACCTCCAATAGGTCGCCTTCCATCAGGAGATCTTCAAGAACAGTTCTTTTCTCGTCTGATAAAAAGATCCCAGGCTTTCTTTCTATAACAGGGGTGGTGGTGGATGTAGATGAACTAGCCGTAGCACTTCCATTGCTTTCTGTCGAATCCCCAGCTGAAGGTAAATCAGATGCAATGCTCGCCAGTCGCAACAGTGCAGCAGAAGCGGAAAGATTTTCAGCCGAAACGTCCTGTGAGCTTTTAGAACTCTGCGCTTCCGGTTTACTATTTAACGAGTTCAATATCTTAGCGACTTCCGGGTCTGCTAGCAGCTGACGCGCACGATCCTGCCAGCTCATAGCTCGTTCTGTCAGGAATTGTAAAGCTTCTCCTTCTGGGAGGCGTACAGGGAGTTTCTGAAGAGAAACAAGAAGCGAGAGAATGGTTTCTAGTCGTGGCCTCCTTGAGCGCAGGCATAGAGGACATAGATATTTGAGTTCTTTGGCGGCTTCTATCCCAGCTGATCCTTTTCCTACGGTCTTCCCGCTTTGTGTTCGCGGTAATGGCACACATGACCCGTGGAACCACTCTTTACATAGTTCACACATCAACATGAACCCTTCAGGGCCGCGACGGCATATACAGTACTGCCCGTCAATGCTTTCTCCAGCCTTGCGCTTGGTATCTTCTTCCTGTAGCCTTGCTAGGTGTTGTTTACGGAGTTTCTTTACAGCGTCTATCTCCTTGAATTCGGCGTCTTTGAACTGTGCTATCTGCTGGAGTGGATCTCTGCCGATGTAGTCATCAATGGCTGCTAGGTCGAGGACTACTTCTTTTTCTTTTTCTTTCTCTTTCTCTTTTTCCTTTTCTCTCTTTTTTCTTGGTTTTGGACAGCCCTTGTATAATCCAACGTCTTTTCTTGGTAACAGTATCTGTAAAGATCAAATATTAACACAATCAGGAGAAAGAATACTGGCGGTTGTTGCTGCGATTTGAGGTGTAATTTTTGCGTCGATTTTAGTCATAGTGAAGAACGGTAAAGGGTGAACTTGAAAAGTTTTATTCCAGACACCGGGATCACCTGGAAAATTATCTCTTACGTTTTCAAAACTCGCCGCAAAAATTGCAGCAAAAATCGCCAGTGAATCAGTGGAAAAATCACTGCTTGGAAGGAATAATGAATGGATGGGAAGAATGGGTGGTTGATTAGACAGATGGGTGTCCAAATCGAACTAATGAATGGAGATCATATCTAAGCAGGAAGTCAAGAGACAAAGTGATCATACTTCAAGTAAAGGAGAGTTGGAGTTTTTCTTCAGGAATGTTCTCGCTGCCCTGTCTCTCCATGCTCTTGCGGCTGCTACTTGAGACTCCATCTGAGGCAGCTGTTCAAGCCGTACAGGGATTGGTCTTCCGCGCATAACCAGGGCTTCCAATACTTCCAGATATGGATAGTATACGTCATTCTAAAAAGTGGAAAAACATTAGGAAATATTTAAAGGAATTAGCTCTGGCACGGTTATAAGGGATTGACAAGATAACACGAACCAAACACAGTGTGAGTGTTGGGGCTACTGCTGCTACTGCATGTTCCTGTTCACGACTGATCACAGAGATTCTCAATAGCATCCGTGAAATCGTCGCCACATCAAGAATACATTGCCGGATCCAGGGTTTTTCAAAACGGGGTCCAGATCGTGGAATAGATTGCTATGACGTCATATGATGTCAAAGTAATATTTTGTTCTATGCTTCTACTATATGAGAGCTGTTAGTTTGAATAAGCTATAACAATAGGACACAACCCAAAACGTCTGTAATCCTTTTAATCAAAATTACAAAAATATATTTTCCTGATATCCAAAACAAAATGGCGTTGAATAAAATAAACGGGTGCAGTATACCCCGTTGAAGTACCCCTAGATCCACCACTGGTAAAGGTTTTCAAGAATCAATCAAGACATTTCCATCATATTCCAAACACACGTCCTTGAATTTTTTTAAATTTTCTGACAATGTCATGGAAATACTTCAAATGTGATTGTGAAAACCAAAACCCTATTTTGTGGCAACAGATTTCTCAAACTTTCACAGTTTTGAAGCTTCATAAAAACATAAAGGAAATACTTGGCACTGGATTGATCAAGAGATTGTCTTGTCTTGAAGTATAAGGGCACTCTAGATACAAATCACATCTTGTTATAGCGTTTGAATAAACTTACTTGTACTTTATCTACTTTTTCAGACCATTCAGTAGCTTTCCTCAAGGACTCCTTCAGTGCACTGACATTAGGTAAGTAAACAGGTACGTTGGCTGCTTCCTTCACAATAGCATCTACTGTGGCCATAACATGACGAGGCCTGCATGGGTGACAATGGTAAGTCATGAGAGAGAAGACTACAAATGTTTACATGATGATGTACTGATTTTTAACCCGCATAAAAACTTCCACACCAATCCCACAATAGATAATAGACCTCTTTATCTTGGGTGCAATGTTCTACTTCAGACCATGCGTCATTCCCTTGAGTATCACTTCTTTGTCTTACAGTTGTGCACAAGAAGACACATGAATAACAGATGAAACTCAAACAAAGAATATTATACTCTAGGGAATGATATATGGTATGAAAT
Source organism: Anemonia viridis (assembly GCA_900234385.1). Classification (NCBI taxonomy): domain Eukaryota; kingdom Metazoa; phylum Cnidaria; class Anthozoa; order Actiniaria; family Actiniidae; genus Anemonia; species Anemonia viridis. The sequence continues at coordinate 4,341 of OCZR010442919.1, read as the reverse complement.
GGGAAAACATAACATACATTCCCCTTCCCTCCCCTCCCCTCTGAAAAGCACACTAACACTCTTACATAACAGTTCTACTCCATACCTTGCTTGTAGACATAACTTTGCTTTTTCTTCCCATTTTTCTCCACGGTTCACAAGTTCTAGCAGTTCACCAACAGCTTTGGCAACAGCTAAACACGTACAGGAGAACAAGAACTCGACATTAACCAAACAACTTGAAACCCTCTAATTTGTAGTGAAATTGTATCTAGACTATCTTGGTGTCTGAGAGCACCATCAATTTATCCACTTGAAAAAAAATCTACTCAAGACTTTTCCTATCTTGTAAAAATGTTCTCACCAGATTTCTGAGTCAAAGTTTGTCCAGTTGCCAGTAATTCTTGTAAGGTGTCAAACGACACCGCCTCTGTGTTTTCTAGGGTTATATTCACTTGATCTAACCACTTGGCTTGACATAATTCCTGTTGACAATACATATTAGTAACAAGAATCAAGAAGGAGGGAGAGGCTAGGTAAGGTAATCTTTTGCCCCCTCCCCCCTTTTTTCTCATACCATATTTCCAGTATTTAATCACTTGTCTACTCAAATCCAAGGGTTTTTTCCCAGAAACTAATATAAATACAAGTTTTTTCTCTCTTTTGTTTTACAGTGAAGGTTAGTTATCTTGTCCTACCTGTTTCAGTTTGGGTATTTCTGGTAGTTCTACATCCAGGCTTGCCCCAGTATCCAGTAGCTGTTGCAGTCTAATCTTGTCTACAACTGGATTTTGGAGAACTTTCTGTGCTTCAAACTGGAAACTTTCAACGTGGGTCATCAGATCCTACACAATAATAATTTAATATTAGTAAATACAGGTTAATGTTTAGAGCAAATTCTGTGTGACAGTAAAAAAACTCAAGGTATGGGCTTGCTGTGTCCTCAATGGGACGGGTCCATGTTCAAGCTTTATTTATTTTTTATTTGTTAGAGATATCACACACACACACTGTGATTGGTTCAAGGTAGCATCATCTGAAGGAGTTTCTTATTGCTTCGGAGTTTTTTTCATTTTTTACTTTGTGGGCTACCTGTGGTGTGTAGACTATTCTGACACAGGGATCCCAAGCACCAAAAATGTAAAAGATGTTACCGGTAGGAAAAATCCCCGAATCAAGAGGGAGACCTAACAAACTATACTAAGTTGCAGAGTGTGGGAAGTGAATATTCAAGAACCTATTCAGCTTACCTGAACCAAATCAGCTTCCCGGATAACACAGGGTAGACCTTCCAGTTGTTGCCTAAAGGCTTGTAGCTCATCAAGACTCAGTTTTGCAACATGTACAACTGACGTGGGCAGGTTATGACGTGTTCTGTGCTTTCTACTCACTAGCTGTAAAGCCACACTAGCACACCTCTCCGCCTCAGCTAGTGTTGATTTGAGTAACTGTAGGAGATCACAGTCTGGGAACTGGCTCTGTTCCGCCGTCACTACAAGTTCTTTTAGTTCAGCAACCCCTGGACAACAAGATAATTCGTTTAGTAATCTGAAACCACAACCAATCCCTGGATTATTTGCACACCTGCTTACAAGTTGAGTAACACAAAACTGTTCTAACTAAAACAATATTAACCCAGTTTTCTGTACATTCTCACACTTACCAACTTTACTTTCACATGGCTCCAGTGCCCTTTTCACTTCTCGTGCCCAGTTATCAAAAGAATCTGCTCTCTTCTTGAGCTTGAGCAGCATGGAAGGGAGCTCTTTTACAGTATATCGATACCTGGAAGGGAAATTATATCAAACAAACATATTACAGCAATTTGTATTATTATGCAACTGACTCATCCCAAGACATCTGGGCAGCAGCTGTCAATGAAACATTTCTAGCTCACACTGTGGAAAATTTGATAAAAGTTTTGATATGAGTAGTGGGATAGATACAGTACTAAGATAGATGGTTGTACCTGAGTGTCTTCTTAGAAGCTGGACAGGAACTACATTCACTAGCACAATCAATGCATGAAAGCCTCTCTGCAGCGTAAAAAGATATTAACATTAGTTTTAGTATAAACAAAACAAAGGAACTAGCTATGTTATTGATACCCAGAAACAACCTCTAGGCTGATCATTAGTCACAATTACATAACCACAGTCTACATAAGACAAGCTCAATGATTACTATTTCAGAAGACTTATGGGTTTTTTTTTTGTTTCTTTCAAGGTGTTATTGTAATTTTTATCTATTTGTATTTTTCTTAGACTGGTCTTCACATGGGACTAATAATCAATCAATCAGCCAATCAATCAATCAATCAATCAATCAATCAGTCAGTCAATCAATCAATCAGTCAGTCAGTCAGTCAGTCAGTCAATCAGTCAATCAATCAATCAATCAATCAATCAGTCAGTCAGTCAATCAATCGATCAGTCAATCAATCAATCAATCAGTCAATCAGTCAGTCAATCAATCAATCAATCAGTCAATCAATCAATATATAATAAATGTATAATGACTTGGGTTCTTGAATGTACTGTTAGTTTGATCTATTCCTTCTTACCTTTGTCACAGGGGCAGGTGACGGCTGACATAAAACATGTTGTTTTACAGATATAACATTGTCTTTCATCATCAGGAAGCAGTTCAAAAGCTTCGGGTCTTTCAAATTCCTTAGCATTTTGTTCTAATAGTCCAGTTCTTTTCTTGATTTCTGCCTCAACAATGCCAGACAACTCATCATATACAGCTTTAGCAAGGTCTAGATCTAGACCGTCAGGGTCTGCAGCCATTTTGCACACTAGTTCTTCATGGGAAAATACAGGGTTTCTACTCATTTCTCTGTAGTGATCAATACACTTGCGTCCAATGGGAAGCTATAGGAAAAACAATCTAAAGTCAATATTTGCAATGGGTATGGAATAAAGATACATGCTGGGAATGAAGTAGAATACAGCCAATCAATCATGGAGCAAACTTAGGACTCACCCAATCAGCAGTGGCAAAGTTGACAGCTTCAGCCAAGTTGAATCCCTGGTTAAATCCAGCATGATAGGCCCTAGGGAAAGTCACTACAAACTCCCCTGCACATTGGTTGGTTCTGACGACAGGGACACCCTTTGCTGTCAGGGCATTAGGATTGATTATGGTAACTAACTGATGGAGTAGGTCAGGCTGTTCCTCAAATAGCTCAGGAGCTGCTTCTTTGATTGCCATTTCAAATTCTTCTGCTGCATCTCCAGGGATGCCATACCATGTTTTTGGTTCACCCCTATACAATAGATATTTTCAGTTATCATCATCATCATTCATTATCAATCATCACAACCAGTCATCATCATCATTATCATCATTTATCACACCAGCCATCATCATGTCATTCATTAATATCACTTATGACACCAGCCATCATCATCACCATCCTTAATTATCATCATTATCATCACCATCATTATCATTATCATCATCAGTCATCATCATCAGCTATCATCATTCATTAATATCACTTATGATACCAGCCATCAACATCACCATCATTATCATCACCATCATTATCATCATCATCATCCATAATCAAACCAGATATAAAATGCATCATCATCACCATCATTATCACCACCATCAATCATCATCACCACCATCATTATCATCATCATCATCCATAATCACACCAGCCATATGCATCATCACCATCATCATCACCACCACCACCACAACCAGTCATCATCAATCATTACAGCACCATGTTCACTATCACATGGTACACACAGGGTTCGTGCAGGAATTCCGTGAAAAAATTCAAGGAGTTTTCAAGGAGTTTTTAAGGACCAACATGACATTTTTCAAGGAGTTAAGTATCGATAAATCTTTGTAACATTTCTTTTTTAAACATTACAGCAAAAACCGATTGAGTGTTTAATGCAAACAGTTTGCACGTTTGTTTTAACAGTTTGAAAATGATGTTGTTAGGGTGAATTTCAAATGTTGCTAAGGGACGAAGACAATGTTTCACTGCTATTTTCATAATTACG
>OCZR010442566.1:0-11000 GCA_900234385.1 Anemonia viridis | reverse complement strand
ATGCTCTTTCTTTCTAGGTGAAACTCAAGTTGACATTCATCAAAATGTACGGAACTCGTCCCAGTCTTCACGGTATGGAATTGGCTAATGGCACGTAACTTTGGCTTAATTGACGAGTCAGTCATATAACCTGCAACAGCTCCCAACTTACAACAACGGCTTCACAATGACATTTGCCATATTTTAATGAAATTTCAATATCAAACCTACTAACAGTATTCCCATCAGGTGAAGGAACAACATCTGATGGATGCTATTAGATTCTTATCAATATAAATAAATGACCGTAGATAATGTGTTACTATCATTCTGATTATACAATTATAAAAACGATGCGTTACAAGAAATTCAATTACAATTGATGAAAACAGTCTAGGATTTTGGTCGTATAATCGAGATACCCTCTCTGAAGGGAAGAACAAGTTGTTCAACCCTTTTATCATGCTTCACCATCTGATTGAAATCATGGAGTGCTTGCCTTCTGGAGTCATCCGAGTCGTACAATAAGGCACACAACGAGTTATCAGCAAGAATAAACCCTGAAGGATTGAGCATATCCATGGCGAGTTTATAGTATGCGATGTACTGATCCTTGGCTGCGTCTAAGAAGATGATATCAAACTTCTCTTCTGCTGACTTCAAATCTTTCATAACCTCCACAGCATCACCAACCTGAAATATGTTAGACATTCTATGATTACAGACTCAGTTTTCTTTTTTAGTATTTGAACAAGCACATTTCTTGCTGGGTGTGCAAATCCACCCCTGAGATGATGGCGGTAGAATAATGATGAGCTAAATGTAGAAATCAAATGTAAGGCGAGTGTGGGAAGAACAAACCACTCCCTAGCGGATCAACCTGACAGGATGATGAAGATTATGAATATGATGATGATGTATATGATAATGATGATGAAACAAATGTTGGTATCCAGTTCAAATACGTTCTCATAGGATCGATCATGTTACTTGCCTTAAGTGTCAGTTTGTGTGCTTGTGATGAAGCAAGTAACAGTTTTGCTGCAGTCGATGCGATTGTCTGGTCAAACTCGATGGTCACCACCTCGCCATCATCAGGAAGGGCCTCAGCAAATGCCATGGCAGACATTCCTGTGAAGGTTCCGATGTCCAACACACGTTTGGCATTGCTAAGTTGTGCTATCATCTTTAGGAATTGTGACTCAAGGTGTCCCACCATGCATGGCGTAAACATTTGTTGCTGTTCTGTTTCTATGGCAATCTTTTGTATATCTGTACTTGGTACTTCTGATACCTTACTAGCATAATCTTCCGCGCCTAATGAAAGACAAATATAAAAGAGTTGGTCTTAGTTTGCTGTTCATCAGATAGTTTCGCGGCCTCATTTGCTAGAGGCGGGATTTCCAAATATACAAAAATGAGAGGGTGTAACGTATGTACGCTTGCTAGTCCCACCCCTAAGATCTTGGGTGCCTAGATTCTACCAGTGTTCCCATTTGATCAGTTCTTTCAGGGTTCTCCAGTTTTCCTCCCTCTGGCCCGAAACAACCACGCTAAATTTCAATAATATTTGTAAATTACTTGTGCAGTTATTAGTATATAGTAACGTAGCTAATGCTACGTTATATCTATCACGATATCTACCTGAATGGCATATTTCATTGTGTTCAAACTCGGGTGGATGTGGTGTGTCCTTGGCTTGCTTCAAAGCTAAATTAGAAACGAATCCCTTGTTGCGTTTCTTCTGCACTGCTTCTATCCATTCTTGATACGTAAGAGCTTTTCTCTTTTTATTGTCATTTTCTTGGCCATTATCACAACCATTTTGGACTTCTATGTCTTTTTCTTCAGGCAGTTCTTTATTCACACCTCCGACTGTTGCCGGGTCTTCAAGGCCAACTTCCTTACAGTGAGCTTCGATTCCAAGTCCTTCTCTTGGGAACTGCTGACAAATCTCCTTGTATTCTTGCAGTCTTTGTTGAAGGAGTTCTAAAGGCATGTGGTTAAGATAACCACAGTTTCCAATACCTTTTGGTATCGGGGCAGCTAAGTTGCCGCCTCTCTTTTCAATCATCTTCTCCTGTGCTTTGAAAATCTTGACACTGTCGTTCATGATTGGATGCCACAAGGAGAGTTCAAGACCACTAAGGAGCTTAAGAATGCGGTCCAACTCTTCTTGGCTTATCCAGTCTTCACAGAATGAAAGATAGGCTCCAAAACCCATCCCTGTTGCAACAGCATGTCCATGAAGCATTCCTGCTGGCAGCTCGTAGCCAGGACTCCATGTGTGTCCGTAGGCATGAGGGCGACATTGATGTGTTTCCCACAGATTACCGTACTCTGACCTCACGTATCTGTTGGGAGACAATGCTTTAGTACACAATAACTTTCATATGAGCGGGCAAATTGTATGGGTTATAGTTTTTAACCACTTACCCTTCAAGAGCCTTCCCAATGATGAGATCACAAAGTTTCCCTAACGTTTCGTTATCTCCATCAAAGTCCTCCATTTCAGTACCAAATTTGGTCCACACAAGAGCAGATGAAACCTGTTCTAACAGGTTGAATAACTCTTGATCCTTGACTACAGCCATCTTCACGATCTCGGCTATCCCATGTCGAATCCAGCCGTGGTGCAGAGTACGGAAGAAGCTCCTATCGGTCAGGGTGAGTACAGGTGGATGATAGGAACCGTACAGGTTCTTAAACCCAAAGCCATCACAACAAGTACGTGGAGAAGGACCAGCATCGATACCAGATACAATACTGGTGCATAACATGACGTATGGGGTGTTACGATGATATAAAGCGGTAGCAAAGCCAGCAATGTCTGATATCACTCCTCCACCAACCACTAGTATGGGCTGGTTCCTGGATACTTTGATCTTTTTGAGAGAGACCAGCATGTTTTCCACTGTGGTTATGTCCTTGTCCACCTCGTTACCTGGGAAAACCAGTTTCCATAGTTGGATGTTGTGCGTGTCAAAGTAAACCTGAATGGATTCACCGTAAATCTTCTCGACTTTGTCATCGATTATTGCAACGCATCTTGATAGAGAAGGAAAAAGAAAATAGTTATAAAAAAAAACAAGTCCATGTTTGATTAATTAAGGAAGAGAAATTGTTCACTTGACAATGGGCAGTAATAATGTACATTTATTTTACGCATTAATTGATATGCCGAATACTGCCCCAGTTCAGAGGCGGCGCAATAGCATGACTGACTGACGCACACTACCCGTGCTTTCCTAATGGCGAACTTATTTGCGCACCCGAAAGAAGTAACTACAATGGATGTGTTCTGCTTTAAAACCCCTGGATCTGCGCTTAGCCTACCTGCCAAATGGCTGATAAACATTCTTCAGTTCGTTATTAGTAGGATTCAACACATCATTGACGATCTTGATGGTGGTAGTAAGTGTTGTACTCATTGTACTCTCTATAACAGAAGCGTCAGGTTTGGCCAGGACGTATCCCTCGCAGCTACGATAAATCGATGTTGGGTACACAGCATGGGGGTCTGCCTTCTCGAGGTACTCGGCGTTCTGCTGGTAGCATTCGGGTAACCCATTCTCTTGGAGCACATGGCGAACTGGTTTGGTGGCCAGTGAGCTTTCAGAAATCAATTTGGCGATGTTGCTCCATTCAGCGAGTTTGTCGGTGTCATTAGTGACCCTTGAGTGTAGACAAGAACAACATTGTTTAGTCTCGTCATTATAACAAAAAAGACCAACCGGAAAGAACCTTTTGTGATTGATAAGTGAAGCATGTGGTGTGTGGAAGGTTTTGTTACCGGCTTGCTACACCATACGATACCTTGACACAAGATCCTTGAGCTGTTGTAGAACTCCTGCAGTTGGCTGGTTGTAAAAATACTTCAATTGCTTGATGAGAGCAAGCGAGTCAAGATCGGCTCGGAAGGACTTGGCCACTTCCTTGGAGAAGACGGCAAGGCGTGACGTGTTAATGAGAAAGCTACTGACTCTTGGGTTGGAAAAGACCTTTAAAGCCATCTCTTCTACTGTCTCTTGCGGTCCATCGAGAAACTTCCATGAAATCTCTGCCAACGTCTCGATAGCTGAATGGATCGTGCCCTGTATGAAAATGGAAAGCGCGAAGGGATCGAATGAGTATCACTCGGCTCAATCAGGAAAGTTGGAAAACCCGGCTTATTCTGAATCGAAAATTTCCCTAATTTCCCTCCTGCCAGGGTATTACTTTGTAAATACCATGATCGTCGAGGATATAAGGGAAAACATTGCTGTTTTAGATGTTCGAGTTTCTAAGTCACGGAAGCAGAAACACAAACTCATTAGCTTGGCATAATGTAGGTATAGCCAAAGGTTTGTTTGTTTTGCTTAAACAATAAAAGAAATGTAATAAACGAAAAGTAGAATCTAAAAAAGTTGTCATTTTCAAATTATATCTTGACTGAGCATGCGCAGATTTGAGAACTGACGCGTCCAAAAGGGAACCCGTTCACAGGAATATCAACAAATTTCAAACACTTCTATCCCACATTTGCGAGCACATGGCGTAAGGCGATGTACAGCCTCATTAGCATAAGAATAGATTTCTAGCTGGCCGGTCGGTCTTCCGAACCAGTGTCCCGATGATATGAGAAGAGTTATTACTAATGACTCTGATTGAGGGACGAGACAAGGCATTGTCTTCTAAATTTCCCTCATGCATAGAACATGAGGGAAATTTAGAAGACAATGAAATCCTTTGTCTTTTACTAATTTCCCTCCATTTAATATATGCGAGAGGTAAATTTAGTAAAATACAAAGGATTTCTTTGTCTTCTAAATTTCCCTCATGTTCTATGCATGAGGGAAATTCGGGCTTGTACAGCCCTCGAAAGACAAAAGAATCAGAGGTGATCATGGTATTACAAATCGAATACGATGTCTGCATGAATCGTGTTTTTTTTTGAATAGACGTCGGCATCATGTTGATAAGAAACAGTTGGCCTTCAACGAACGGAAAGGAAAAAGAACCCCTTGTGTCTCGGTAGAGCGACTGTGTTCATTAGCACCCGGGGAGTATTCAGCTGGTGAAATTATTAATTAAGGGTGTCATCATTGATCTAATCAGGAGGGTCTTAATGTTATCGCAGTGAGTCCCTGATTGCACGAGAAGGCTTATTCAATGAATAGTATTCCGTTGGTTCAGACTCTTTACAACAAGCTTCATTTTACAATACTTTCAGATAGTTTCCAAGAAGCAACTCCGGCCCAAAGCCACTTGAACTATTCTCATGGACTCTCCGCGCACTTGTAAAGTGTGATAAATAAGAACTCCCATTAATAGTATTATGTTCATTGTTATAATTATATATCTGCTGGCCATGCACACATGTTTGTGACTTGTGTTTTTGCAATGAAATTTCAAATACATCATTCTACAGTCTAGTGACCACAAAAAGTGCGTGGAGTAACCGCGGATGATAAATTAGTTTTGCTGTGATTTTGCGGCAAGATTGATGTCATGATTAAGGCGTTCCACAACAGAAAAACGAACTTAACAATTCAGCCTGTAGGTGGACTTTGGATAGCCACGCGAGGGCCCTTCCTTTGTTATCATGTTACATCTACATGTCACGGTATAAACACCCTTCAATCCGAAATTGTTAGAAGAATGTCAGAGATGTGCAGAAAAAAAGAACCCTCCGAAATTCATAAAACTAAGGAAAAACATGTTTGCACCTAAAGTGACAATCGTAACTTCCACTGCGCATATTAGGATCGTTTCAAGTACTGTGTAACTGAATATTTATCAAATGTAGACAATAATTAGCTTAGGAAAGAAAAAACTCCAAAGCTGCTTGGTCAATTAGTTGGTGGATTAGTAAAAACAAACCTGTAGTATACTCGGCGACAATTCCAATTAAATAAGGCGTTAATGATAGAAGTATTATTCGGTTTTACTTTACCAGAATATTCCTAGTTTTTTCATTCACTTGGTAGAATGTTATTTCTTTGGCCTCACAATCACCTCGATCACCAGACATTCTTAATAGTGCTGATTATTAAACTTAGAAACTCCAATTTCACTTGATAGTCTCCAACAGAAATATCAACAGAGAATATAAACCAAGCTAGTGCCTCGGCACCTGCATCATAACAAAGTACGATGGTATAGATTGACCAATCAACGAAAAGTCCTTTGATTTTGGTTTTAGTTGAAGGGGAGGGGTGGCTAGCCCACTTTGTTGTCCGGATCGGAGAAAAAATAAAACATTCCCCACATCTTATTAAAGCTAAAGAAACGAGATTATTGGGATAAATGAGAGGCTCTTGAAAAATCTACTGATTACCGGGTACTGATTACCGGGTACTGGGAGATTAGGAAAACGAGTAAAATATATTACTTATGTAACTAGTAACTTCTCAGGAAATGGTTTCGGCTCGTCGCACATTCATCACGCCTCATTCTGCGTCTCTGATTTGCTGGTGATTGTATAATTTGACAGCTGTGATGGAAGGGAGGCTCGCGTCAGTCGAATCACATTTCTACCATGATCACTGACCTACCTTGCATGAGGCAGTTCATGACCACTACATCTATTCCACGTAACCTTTTTCTATGACTACCAAGTACTTCTACCCGGATTACACAACAATATTGATTCCAATATAGGATTACACCATAGCCCTGTTTATGGTCAAAACAACGAATTCCTCCTTTGAGAAATAAATTCTATTGTTATTCAAAAATATTACATAGTTCGTATATTCTCCTGTTTTACTATTGAATTCACTTCCGATTCTTTAACTCGCTGAAAAAATTCGGAAAAATCCTCGAATTTTTGATAATTTGCACACAGGCCTAATGCCGAAAGGTTTATATATGACAGGCTGATGATGGACAAGACGCGTGCTCAACCAACACCTTGATTGTGTAGATCCGGACCCAAGCTGTCCTGTTGTTATGTAAGTTTGGATTCGATCGAGTAATGATTGAACATGTTTACCTATTCACTTATCTTCCTCCGCGAAGCCCCAACTTGAATTCTGGTTTCACAGTTGAAAACATTCAGATTCAAGCAGGTATACCCTACCGGCAATGATTAGTATTCTATCCCTGAACATGTGCAACTTTACTCATGCGAAGTATGGTCTTCAACGCTTACTTACGTAACGTATCTTTCGATTCTAAAAATAAGGTACTATTGGTCTTGAATAAGCTAGTTTATATCTCACAGAAGCATTATTAAACACATAGTTACCAAGATTAGGAAAAGTGTACAAAATGCAAGTTAGGTTCGACAAAGAAAACGGCCGAGGTTTGTTGGTCATTCTTGGACGGACTACACTAGACGCGGTTACGCTGGCTGATCGAGTATAAACCGGTTTGGCGTACTACTGTTCGCTAGACCAAGCCGCTTTACTCATTCGAGAATGATGTCGGAATGATGCCGGATTGAATAGTAGACTTGTTGCAAAAATAGAGGTAGACTTGGTGGAAGTCTAATTGAATAGTTTTCGTTGCTGGAAGAGCAAGAAAATTTGTTCAAACCGGTTATAATATAATAAAAAAATTTCTTATTTTACCTGGTATTCGTCATCCAGTTGGTAGAAAGTGATCTCTTTTGCTAACTTAACTTTGTCTTCTTGAACTCCATTGCTCCTTGAGAACTTGTTGTCAATCTTGGACATGCTGGTCAAGTCAGTGCTGGTATTAAGTGCGTCCTTTGCTACAGTCGAGGGAATAAGGGAGGTTGCACAATGCTTGGCAAAACTATATATATTTGACGTTAACGTACATAGTATCACACCTTCTCAACCAATGAGCTGTCATTCTAATGTCTCGATAATCAAAGTCCAATTCATGTATCATATTTACATAACCGAGTAGTTCTAAGTGTTAATCTTGCTTCATAGTTTTGCCATCTATTAAACAAAAAATCATCATAAATTACACTAAGTACACCGATGTCGAAAGGCTTGAAGGGCGGGATTATCGTTAAATTGTAAAAAATAAATCTCTTTAATGTTCATTACAATCTTTATGTTGGAAATTTTCATTGTTCTAAACGGCTCGGTTACTGGAGTGCCAGTTGTGCTATGGGCCTTTTCATTTTGTTACTTTACAGTGATGCATGTAAGGCCGGAGAGCCGAAAGAGGCGTTTTGAACGGCCTTAGACCTGGCTCAAATTGTACCAGGAGATTAACAAATGTAGAAGCAAAATATTTATTTGAAAATGCGAGATGAATATTCATCAGTGGTGTCTGTGGTCCGATGAACAGTTTGCATCACGTGGACAAGCAATATCAACACGTGCACAAGGCAGACCCAACAATAATTACAACACGGCCACGAGGAAGAAAGCCAAAATAAAGAAGCCAAGTTAATGTAATGTGATCCATTTTATAGGAAAGATGGAACAGCAAACTGATACACGCTGCGAGAGATCGCGATATGTAATTTATACACCGTAAAGAGAGAGAATACTTACTGACGTTCTGGATGTTAGTCCTTCGTCGGAGTAAAAAAGGACGAAGACTCCGACGAAGGACTAACATCGGAAACGTCATTGTTTCTTTAGAAACACTGACGCAGCCCACGACTAGTTTACCGCTAGTTATCATCTCTCTACGTAGCAAGCAGTTGATGTAATCTATTCGTAAAAATACAATACATCCCACCTAATATAATATGATATAATAGGTAGAACGACAATAACTGATCAGTTCTCAATCCTGCATTCCTTCACCGACTCACGTGGCCATAGAGGCATCTCGAAACGTGGCACCAGTCATCAGTGCTCATGCATGAGGTCAGTGGCGCAAAATTTTTGTAATCATTTATCATGTATAATAAGATTTTGATTTAATCGATGTAGTTCAAATATGTCTTAGTGGTCGTCTTGTTACCTTGAAATAAAGATCAAATGGTTTATGACCTGTTTCGAAGTGTTTCTTCCACGAAAAATCCTCAAAAATGCTTCCAAGGTCGGGGGTTATATTAACAAGTTTCTACATATCGACCAGGGGGGGGTTTAATGACAGGAAAATCATACTGAGCTATGTTAAATAAAACCCAGCTTCTGCTCCTTGAATTACATGATCGCAGTCTAATTAACAAGATGATGTTTTTTTTATAAAACATGATTTTAATATTTCGCAATATTGACGATAAATTCTCTGATGTGTATAAACAAATGTTATAAATGATCGAATCTACAAGTAGTAGAATACAATACAATTGTTTAAAAACTGAACTGACAAAATATCAAAAAATAATCACTCTTCAAAAAAGAAAACTAGAAAAGGATATATATAGTGCGATGTTAATGTTTTGACAGTAGAAAATAGAATTGATTCTACTTTCGGAACAAAGTATAATACCATCTTGTTGAACATAGATGGCATGGGAAAAGAAGACTAAGAAAAAAGACAGAGAGAAAGAGAAAAATGAGAAAACCAATGGCATCAGCAGCTGAGACGCATACCACCAATAATCAAGTTCTCTTTACCATTTCCCGAGTATCATATTGATCGCATTCTGTTTGACCATAAGTACCGCAGCAAGTGATATCTGATAACATGTAGTAAGTAAGTAGTACCAAGTAGTCCAGTCAGGTACATCTCTTACAAGCCATTCATTCACTTCCTTCCTCAGTATGAACTAGCTTTCTTCGGGTCAATAATAATATTGAATGTTTTTCTCATTGAAAATCTATAAAATTCTTTGTCTAGAAAACCGTAATTTCATTGAGTATGATGAAAAGGACTCCTCATACATTGGATATACAAAATGCCGTCGGATCATTCGTGCACCGACAGTTGATAGTTTAATCCAGATCTTGCTCTAATTACCAAGTATGGATCCAAAGTATCGTGCATCAAGGTGCATCTACGTCTGCCGCGGTCATCTTCTTACCATCAGTAGTTTCGACGCCATTTTGGGTTGGCATAGTAACAGCTGTGATCGTAGTCGCGCTGCTCGCCTCCGACGCCATGAAATAATCCGAGCTGTTGGAATTATCAAAAACAAATCGTAAAAATTCTTGTGGCGGTGGATTGCGTTTGAAGTCGGAGAACTCCAGGTCTGTAGAACTTGGAAAGTGTTCGTTTTTATCCAGGCTTGTTCCTGGTTTAGCACCAGAAATAGATGACGACCAGCTGTCGTTGCTGTTTTGACGCGAGTGACCTGGACTTGGTGTTATTGGAGGCGGAGGGATGAACGGTAAACTTGGTTCACCAAGATTCTTTCTTAACGACCCTAAACACGAAATAACATAAAGATCACCATACTGCATGACATAGAATAAACATGCTGTTCGCAGCTCACCTGTAGGATTATGTAGAGGAATCTTTTTGGGCGTTGCTGTAGGTGTTGAAGACACCGATGATGACGTACTATTGGAACTGAGTCGTAAACTGTGTGGAGTGGAGAAGTTGTGCCGTTGAGAGTGTAAGTTGTGTACTTGTGCTACAAGCTGCTGTACAGTCGAGATAAGCTCTTTGTTCTGTTTCAGAACAGCCTCAAGTTGTTTCTAGAAAAAAGGTTAACATGTTTGCAGTAAGTAAAAAATTAAACACCCCGAAAACACTGATTAAAAGCTCGTAACTGGGATTCACACCCCAAAATATCCCATAGTTCTATGCGAGATACAATAGTTATCAGCCTTCCCCTAGAGTGTGCGGGACACTCCGTAACTATATTCTCATTTACTCTCAAGTATTTCCCATTGCCAACTTAAACGCAATATTCTCAATCTTACCTGAGCCTCTACTCTTGCAGTAGTCTCTGAAGTAAGCTTATCAGTCAGAAGTTGTACATTTAATGTTGCTGCTTCGGCTTCTTGTTTGTAATGTGCTACTTTTAGATGATAAATATGACGAAGTTTTTCTAACGAAAGACCAATCGAGTCATTGCTTGATTCCAAAATAGTAATCTTGTTGTCTGCCATGAAACTGGTGCTAGAGTCCGTCTGATAAAAATACAAAAAATACTGTGATGATCTAACAATCCATGGACTACACGCACACGGTGATGATCTAACAATCCA
>OCZR010440363.1:0-18335 GCA_900234385.1 Anemonia viridis | reverse complement strand
GGTCCGTTGCTCGGTTGATCTTGGCGAAAAGACCTCACAGAACCTCTCTATATCTAATCCGCCTTGTACGCTGTGGCACCGCCTTGTGTCGCTGTAAGATCTGCTTTCGGGTTACAAAACCCTTTGTGGTGTCACTTCTAATCTAAACTACCCAACGTGAAAAGCATTTTGCCATGCACTATTAAAAAATAATGGACTACCATTGAGTGTAATTTGTTTCCACTTATCATGGAGATTGTTTTTATGATTAATATCAGTATCTAGATTCATGAACGGAGCTTAAAGTTGGCAATAAAGAAAGAAATAATAGTCAAGAAAACGATAACTAGAAAAAAACGCAGCTTTTGAAGACTTTGAAAAACAAAAACTGAGAAATGAAGAGAAATCTGGTTCTGAAACCATTTTCGGCAACGGGAATGAAGTAAATCTCACTGAAATAGTTCTATTCTAGTCTTCACCGATTGACTTAAAAAGGAATTTAAAAATTGATGTAAACTTGGGTGACGGAAAGATGACAAGTTACATGACTTCATCTGTACTGATTTCTACCTTGCTGTTATTTCACATGGATTGAACTACGTTCAAAGATACAAGGTGTTTAACGTTGGCTTCGATATATTATCCTAACAACGCTAGTTTGTAAATTAAGTAGACTTTTCGAGAAGAGATTATAGCTAACGACAATGTTAATGTTGGTCGTGCAACGCCGAAGGTATCGTCTGATACAACGCTTAGTTAATCCATTTTTTGGGGGGAAAAAACATTTTCAACTGATCAAGGAATTTGATTGTGTATACACCTATTTCAAAAAAGGTTGATAATGGAAAAAGGTCGATCTGAGACCGATAGGAATTTAATATGGGATTTAATCTAATTATAAATACATTGCTGTAATCATGCCTGAATATTAATACTTACTTCTGACATACTAGTATCTGTAATCCAGTACCATTCAGGTGTGACTACGATAATTAATTCGCGATTTAATGAACTCCCACAATTCCTATCGGTCTCAGATCGACCTTTTCCCATTATCAACCTTTTTTGAAATAGGTGTATACAGACCAATGTAAATCTAATTCTACCAAAAAAAATCCCTAATCCTTAACCTTATTCGTCAGTAAGGTTTCATACAATAGTCAGTCTTGCTTAACTTTTCTCAGTTTCTCACCAGGAGAGACAGAACTTCCTACTAATGCTACTTATAATACTGGTGTTTAGGTGAGCCGGAATCAGCTAGGAATTCTATTTAATCTGACATTCACCAGCTGTAGCCTCGTCCACTATGGGGCTGGGGTATCGCATCCTTAAGCGTCACCATCTTAATGCTTTTTGACATTGAATTTTTTTTTTTTAACCATTAGACCTTGAGATTTTTATAACCAAAGATCAAGAATGAGCTCGTTCAAGTACATTCCCTGTGAGATAAGTTAGACGAAACAATCGATGTTTATCATACACTATGCATTCAACAAGATATAGTTTCAAACATAAGCCGGGCCGGTTGTTTGTATAAAAGCTTAGAATAAGGCATGCTCGCCATCTGGGGATTACAAATTCCAGTACCTTTTTTGCGTGTTCTATGGCAAATAAGAGTTCAAGTGCTCGCAAATGTGGCGAGTTGAGATGGAAATTCGAGCAGTCGTAAACTTGTAGGAGGAAACTTATCTTATAAGATATAAATAAACTTTTTTTTTATCAGAAGAAAACTTCAAACTAGGCAAAAAGTGTAGAGTAACAACGATGAATTTTAATCTACGTTTGGCGCCATTTTGAGAAAGGATAAATTTTAGAGTTCATAACTAAAACTGTTTTTACAGGAGAATTAAATATATTTTTAGCGTTGATCAATATCAAGTCTTTTATTCTACACAGGCTAATACTCTTAATTTAGCTTTTTTTTACATTTAGAATAGCAATTAAAAGAACATTATCACTACGGTTAAAATGCTAAACTGTACTAATGTTTTTTGCAGAGGAAGTCATTTCAAAACCCCGGAAAAAAGCCTACAGAATCGAGATTTATCAGCTTTCATTCTTTGAAAGCAAGCAAGTTAGGCAAATATAATTTTTTTCAAGTAATGAAATTTGTTTTTGGTTGCTACAGTATAAAATAAAATATTCTAATATAAATTCAAATATTCTTTAGGTTTAGATAGCTTGAAGTCTCGTTCTTGCACGACATACTTTGTTGATAGCATATTGTTTTCACTATCGATATATTTTCCCTACAGCATCAATTAACACAGACTAATGACAATCACCTAAGAGCTCCACCTCTCGATTAGAACTTCGCTATAGAATAGATTTTTTCTTTTGTTATAGCGAACATAAACAATTGCTAAATAAATCCCAAAGGTATCATAGAACGGATGCAGTTTGAACGTAATGGTTAACCCATTCACACATTCAACCCCGGTGAGGGTTGTATAGCCCTACGCTTTTGTAGTCCCTGTTGTAGATGTGTTATTGAGGCTGGCATGTTAAGAAAACACTGCTAATTACTTGATAAAGAGGTGACCTGTAATCGATTTTTGTAGTCGTGTTTTTGTATATAATTTAATTTTCACCCGTGGGATGTTGTTATTCATAAAGATCAAGGCACAAATCCCATACTGCGTCTCCAACCGCGGGTATTACCGACAGATAACCAATAAGCAAGCAAGTTTTTTTTAAGCCAAAGAACATATCTTAAAGATTATTACAAGGCTAGATTGACAGGGAGAGATAAACCAAGTTTTTAATGCTCTATGAACGTCAGCCAAAGACGATTAACTAGGGAGACCAAGATGTTAATTAAACCTAACAAGATAAGACAGTCTTACCTGGTTCAAGGGTAGAAACACACAGCGAAGCTTGAACTCTTTCTTTGCTGTTCACAGTAGCTTTACTAACATAACGAAAGCAATATCCCTTGATGTAGTCGTTGAATAAAGTACACGGGAAAAACACCGCAGTGTGACCAGGTAACGCAGGTCTCTCGGTAACAAAACGTCCCGAATTTTGCTCGTAAACTCTTATAACATCCGTTGTCTTGTGACACTCGGGAGCGTTGAATGAAACAACAAACGAGTTCGAACAAGGGAATATAGTCTTGGTAGGTGTGTATAGAGAGTGCTTGCTCCAACGAACAAAAACAGGCGCGCTCCTTGCAAAAGAAGCGTTATGAAATCCAGATACATACTCAAAGAAGTAAGTTTGGGCGATATCGAAAAGGTCACAACTAAAACCCATGCGAATCCTCCGCCTGGGGCCTTTCTGTTTGCCGTTTTTGACTTTCCGTACGATTCGATGCGTTATCATCACTTTTTGATTTCCTTTCAGATAATACAGATTTATTTTGTCGCGGTAACGTCGTGATTTTGGCAGGCAAGAGCGGTCGTGATAAACCCAAATATACCCAAAGCGGGTTAAAGTCGTGTGATTCCTCGGTGCTTCGACGGTCATCTTTCCCCAATTAAGGTTGATTGTGCTATTTAGTTTCCCAGTAGGACCGTGTCCAGAGAATTTGTACGTCAAATCATACTGGCCTGCATGATCGAACAAGTCGCACGGTAGCCGCACAGTTAGGTTTTCATGAACCACGTCGACCTTGAACGTTCGTAGTCGTACGTGAGACCGGTGTTCCATGACCGTTAGCGAAAGTGTTCTTGGAGCACTAGCGTTAACCAGATATCCAGGGATTTGTAAAGAAACGTTCACATCACTGCTGAGAACAGTCCGAATAGGAGTTACTCTACCTACGATACCTCCACTAGTATGATCCGCCGATACCAAATCCCCTAGAAAACCAAAAGACACAGATAGGTTAAGTTAGTTTCTATCTTTTGGAGATATATCTTTGTATAGGTTTTCTTTGTGATCAAAGAAGTAGATAGACTAATAGTTGATTAATTGCGTCCTGCCTGTTCGCTCCTGCCTACCTACCAACCAACCTGTAGCGGATAGGTCGGCTGGTGTTTATGTTATGTGCTAAGAAAAATATAAACAGTTTAACTGTAAATTAAATGCTCTTTTGTGCCTAAACAAACAGTTAGTCGCTGCAGTTGGTGAATCACAGCCGGTTCTGTATTGTAACGTAAATATAATAAAACTAGACCGAGGTTCTCAAGCTCTTCACTCAGCGACGGTAGCCTCTTTCCGCATTTCGACCGATGAAGGCCGTTCAACTAATGACAGCCTCTTACTAATTAAAAGTAAAAAAATCGAGTTTTGAATGATCGAACAAACGTCCACTCCGTCCACTCACCGTAATTAATTGATGAAAGCAAAACTATCGTCAAGTGAACTCGCCTCCAGATATCACCGTCTGTCTTCATGTCGTCAACATCTCTCGCTCTGTTTCTGAAAGATAGTGAAGACGATTCTAAGACCGCTTGAACTTGTCGATGTATCTAGCCTCGTATGAGCCCAAATATATGCGTTGAACGCTTTCTTAACCATTTAAGCCCCCCCCTAATTTAATTGTCACATTAGATTGTTAGGGCATAATGAAACATCAATTAGCATTCCACGCCTATTACACTTTGTTGTACGACTAACAATCCGCTCAAATGCAAGCCAATAAGAAGCCTCTAACACGCTTAGCGTAAGCGTTCTTATTATTAAGCAGATGTTGTGGACCAGAATTTTCAAGAAGATTAAAAAAAATTTAAAGTTTTGCGTCGCGCTGCTTTAGTTCGACTCCAACCCCTAAAACTCTTATTTATAGAGCAGTATAAAATATATTTACAATGACACTAACCACTGCCCGCCTTATTATGATAATATTTATCTAACGGAGTTTACAAGTCGGTGACCATCTGCTTGGCTTGAAATTCCTTATTTGATTTGTTAGTAATCGTTACCATTCTCAGTATCTACAATCATGTTGCGAAAAACATTAGATTTTGAATTAGTCGCTAATTTTTGACTAATGGATTTGGTTGTTTTTTTTCCTTGCTTACATGTCAATAATCCGATCTCCTAGCGTTTTTGTCTGTCATGCTTCTATTTACTTTTTGAATCAATAAACGAGACAACGTGAAAATATATATATAAGAAACTGTGTAAGAAGATAGATCGATAGATGATGAATTTAACCACATCTAGTTCAATATCACTTCACATCCATTAACAAAGAGCACAACTCTTGCTTTACTTTTTATCAGCGCCCATTTATGGCGAGCCGAGCTAGGAGGGCGCCATTCTAGTGTGTTTTCTCTCGGCTGTTCTGATTCTAGTTAAATATCTAGTGTTTTGCTTATAATTAAGATTTAACAATGCTGTTCACTCCCAATGACGCCCCCATATTTAGTTTTCGATCCAAGGCACGTGTACACTGAAGCGAGTTGAACATGTCAATCTTGGCATCTTGTGATCATGTCAAAGCAGTTCGCCTTGTACGTCAACGTCGGCATTAAACGTAATAAAGTGTTTTGTCGTGTCCAACCAGTCGATTCACGAAACATTTTTCAAATCAAAATCGTTTATTTTTCTTAGGTATGTTTTGTCTAGCGATCGAAATAAGACACAAAGACAATGGAGCTATCGATGTGATTCGAACACAGCAAAAGCAGATTTCCAAACAGATGCCCTAGTCAAATGTTTCAGATTTCTTTGGCGATTATACTCGTGTTTGTATATGGATTAATAATATTAGCAAGGTTGGATGTTACACAAACAACTGCCTGTGAAATCTGCCTCGAGCTCGCCTTGATATTGACAATATAACCTTGGATTCTAGAATTAGAATAAATTGAAATTCGCTTGGCGAACAACGAGTTCGTAACACAATCATAACACCTCCTAGTGTAACACTAAGGATTTAGAATTTACACATAAAAGCCGTACAAAAGTTTTCGGCAACTATTAACCTCACTTACCTCGGCCTCAAAAGCTTTTTTGGGATACTAATAGTTCAAAACAGCGAATACTCATCCAGTGTCGTAATGGAAACTCACTCAAGGAAGCCAAGTAAGTGCAGAGCTTGGTATGCGGAGCTTTCGAAATCACCTTATACGGATTTTGAACTTGTTTCGATGAGTCTTTATACTACGACAGTCAAACAAATTAATATAGCCACACAAATTAAGTACACTAGGTTGCAGTTGAGGTTAATCAGTAGAAAGCAGTTGGAAGCATCTTCTTCGTTCGTGTCACATTCCCTCGACAATTTGTTGTCTCAGGGCAGGCAACCTTTCAAGCTTGTCTTTAGCGTTAATTGTATAAGCTCAGCAGATCAGCCTTTGATGTTTACTAACACCTCAGTTGTCTACCAAATGTTGGATCAAATAAAACCAAGGTTATGCGACCCATATAGTTTGCGATCAATCTTCTTGTCATGTCCAGAGACTCAAAATACACATCGCTCGAGACTTGAAGCAAAACCAATTACAGCGAGCCACTTCTACAGCGCTTTGCAAGCACTCGCTCTAGTCTAATGGAGTACAGTGAAGTGTTTGAAACATGGCCCTTAATGCTACCTTACCGGAAGCATGCTAAGGTGATGGTAATCAGTTGTGTCTCTTTCAAACCCTATATTTTGGACCATTAGATAATTCCCCACGTGTACAACCTATCAGCTTTGCTTCAATTCCAAAGTAATTTGCATGAAAATACGCTATCTCGCGTTTGACAAGCTGCCGTCAACCACAAGTGCACCCAAATTGACAAGGAGTTAGGCTTTGATGAGGTAGGAGGGACTGCTTAGATCCAAAACCAATAACAAACAATGGTGATTAGGCTAATGATAGGCGCAAAATCAACACTACGATCGCGACCTTGTACTGATGAATTTCACCAAAATAATCGAAATCCTACTTCATGGAACTTTGTCTGGTAATTTTTTTTTCAGTTCATTTTAAATTCCCGAGATCTTGAGTCTTATCCTGATGACGTCTGGTGGACTGTACATTCAAATCACACTTCGAAATGAAGTCCCAAGATGGTCAAAAACGGCTCGGCAAAGTCCTATAAATTCTAAAAGCCTACTATCCAATCAGAAATTAAATTTGTATTGTTATATTTCGTCAATAACGTTCAAATCATGTGCCATCTTTCTTCATTTACACCCAAATAAGTGTTTTCACAGAAATTTTTGTCCACCACATATCATAAGAGAAGAAACTTTGCACTTCGGATTGATCGTTTAGTATTGGCTGAACGTTGAAGTGGCTTTTTAGATGCCATTCAAATACAAAGACACTTAACCTCGCCACCTCCAACTTTCTATCTGTTTTGTATAAGATGGAATGTTTACTAGACATTTTATCCGTTTGAAACGCTAGCCCAAAAATTCGTCCCGAATTTTTTTTTCCTTATTCATTTTTAAATAAATACGACAAAATGAATAAATTTTTTTTCAAACTTTGATTTTTAAACTTCATTTTTACTTGTAATTTTGGATTATAATCGGCAAAAGTATTAGTTTTGTCTCAAGATACTGCCGATTATTTTTTTCGGAAAAAGGATTTTTCATGATGACAAACTAGAGGAAAAAGGCTTTCAACGTGAATAAGTGGTGTCAAAATGCCACATAATACTGATCTTCGAAAAAAAGGTTTCTTCACTGTCTTTACTAAATTTGTGTATCATGTCATATTGCTTCGACTTCAATAAACAAACACTGCGCTTCCAAATGTACATAAGACTGATTAAACACTTTTTATAAGAACGAAGTTTTTAATCCATAATTTTTATAACGGTTTGGTTATGTTGCACTGTTAATTTATTTATACTCCTACTGCATAAGAAATTAGGCCAGGAATACTCCACAATAGTAAACAAAAATAATTAAATTTTCTTTGTTTTCCGTGCTATAGATTTTATGTGAATCTTAACTTAAAATATTCTGCAAATATTGAATAACATTTATTAATTCTGCTTGAAACTCTTGAAGTACTTTGGTTATGCTTCGATTCGCAGCCAGTCAAGTAAAGTTGAAATTTTTTTAACGACATAGCTTTATTTCTATACTGTATAATAAGTGTATCTTAAGAGCAAGAATTATTCGTTATTTTTGATTCAATATACATAAATCGTTTCCAGGATTCTGCCGAGGATTATCTCATCTAGTCCTCATATACATTCAAGATATTTCTCTGACTATTACGTCCAACAAATGGCTCGATATTGATTCAAGGAAGTTTCCAGAATCCAAAACACATTACGTCAAAGATAGAATAGGTGTGCAAAGCTGAGCATTATAAATATAGTTTCTAATATTGTGGCTCTTGAGCCTTGCCATCGGATTGGATGAGCGTAACACCATCTTCAACCATAAGATTTTAAATGACATGTGTGCGTTAGCACTTGAGTGGCTTTTCACTTGAATTTTTTGGCGAGTAGAATATTTTTCTACGACTTCAGATTCCTATATAATATTCCCTATTGAAAAATGATCAGCCTTGATCATGTGATTAGCGCTAGCTTTGCGGCCTAATTAGTCCTTACTCCCCGGCGAAGAACTGATTTTGTATAAAGTTTTAGTGAAAAGCATTGTGTAACGCTAGCAACCTCGGCCTCAGTGTAGAACATGGCCATTGTTTTCTTATGCATTTTAGCAATGCAATTAATATGTACGCTTGAAAACCTTCGAGTGTAAGAACGAAGATTTGGTCGAAGCTCGCTGTAAAATTGTAAGGCTTTTTCAGGTTTGGTGGCTTAGAGGCTGTGTGCAAGTTTATCAGACTACTTTGAGGGTATCATTACGTGGGCTGACATTCTCATTACCATTGGGTCTCTCGCTTGAAGTTAATGCAGCCTATAGTTTGAGCCTCTACACAGAGATCATAAGTTAGTTGAGGACTGTGAAATTCATGATTGGAAGTAACCCAATTTTGTTTTTGATTTTATTCATTATTTGAGCTATATCAATATGTTTGATATCAAATTAAAAACATCGCTTATCACTCTCTGTTCCTACCGCAGTATCGTAAGGAATAAAGATCATCTTCCATCTTTTAATGATATTCAAAACATAATCTTTAAAATTAGATTCTTTTGTTGTCAAATTTCGGGTCTATTTATTCGCGAATGTTTTTTCCGGCCCCAAAATGTGGCGACAACAAGTACATTATTGAAACTTTGCCAGGAAAAAAAAAACAGTTTTAAAATGTTTACTCAGGGATTAGTTCATGTGTCTAGTTTTTCCCTCACTTATTAATGTCACAAGAAAAAGCTTAGTATCTTTGCTTTGACAACTATCTGCTTTGTCTAAAGATCACTTGTGTCGCATCTTTATTTATTTTTCTAAGACAGCTGACAAAAAAAGCCGGAAAAGTCAAAGTGTTTCCGACTTTTGCTCAAGTGGTGTTCAAAAGCTTGATTGACAACGACCTAGCTCGTTTTTGCGCGGTTTTTTTGGGGGGAAATTAGTTAGAATACCCTGGTTTTAAAAATTATTTTCCATAAATACGACAAAGACCCACAATGATCCAAATACGACTCCTTGCTAATGCATTAGTCAAATGAACCCATCCGACCCCCGGGCCGAAGGGCGTGGAATTCCATATTCATGTCAATCTCCCCCGGTGACCGGAGAATGAATTTTCTGTTAAAAGTGTTGAAACAAGTGTGTTATATCCCCGGTCTCCGTCGCAGTATTAAAGCACGCTCATGAAAAACCCCATGGCCGGAGCGAGGCGGTATCGCGGTTGTCTTTCTCCAGTCGCGTGTAGCAGGCGTGTTCTTCATTTATTTGCTTATCTTCTACGTTCCCGCCCTCAACGTCTGCCATCAACACTTTTATTGTAAATTATATCCGAAAACTGCCTCGGGTGTTTTTGAACCTTGTTGAGATGATAGCATGTTTTTAAAAGGCAAAGTTAGGCGAGATATAGCCGATAAAAAATTCGTATAGCGGCGACAAAAACGCGCGCTAAAAGTTATTGTTTTTTCAGAAATCGGTAACATATAAAATAAAACTTGTATTGTTTTTTCCTCTAATTTAAAGCCTTTCAAAGGCCGATTTACAGGGTACAACGTTTGTTGTTGCATGCAACCTGCTTACGCCACGCTTTGCGTCACGTAATTGCATGATCACTCCGGCCAACACGACAACTTGCTCAACGACCTCTTTTAAGAACTAGTTGCACACAACAGTCGTGAGGAAGTTGTACGTAGGGTTGATTACACAACCGTAATCCGTGCAAGCAAACGTTGTACCGTGTAAATTGACTTTAAGAAAACAAATTTCAGTTCCTACTTCATCTGCATGAAAAGAATAATTATTGCCGGAGGGGCTAAAATATAAAATGCTTGAACCTACGATAGCTCGCTCTGTGTTTTGTTTAGCTTTTCCTTCAAGACTTGAGTTTTCCTTGATGCTCCACTAAGAAACGCGTGTAGTTGTACATCCTCGCGTGACTATAGAGATAGTTTCACCTGCTTCGTATTTGTACATCTCGCCTTGTAGTCATGTATCCATACTGCTAGTTTATTTCCGCGAGTCTACGTTACTTTATAGATAACAATTTTCCTTTCTTGCAAGTGAAATAATCTTAAGCAAAACTGTACTCAAGATAAAAATGTCTTCTCTTCCCTGATATCCGTTAGACAAGATCTTAGGGTGAAAGGACTTGATGGCTCTGGAATATAGTATCTGGAATATCTAACAGGACTGAACACGCCATGTAAGGGCTTCGCTAAAGCATTTACAAGAACAATCTAAACCTACCCTTGTGACCGTAGTCCAATTGTTGTCAATATTGTTTGGCTTCGTAATTTTCTGCGGGCAGTTCAGTTATCTCTCCTTTCATTTGTTCCCTTGATTTCACTTCTCTCTACGTTTTCTGTCCTATCTGTTCGATAAACCTTGTCTTTTATTTTCTTATGACTTGGTATTTATTGTATACTAGTGAATAATCTTAGTGGTGGTAGCCTAACTCCTCGTCGGTGGGGCCCAGTCTCGATCTTGTAGCCGGCCGTTAATAGGTTAACCTGTGGAATGCTGCACGCACTTGACTCCGCTCGTCACGAAAGCTTGCTCTCATCGAAACCAAATGGAATATTTTGGTGACAGTGAACAAGTTGTGCCATCGTCATCGTTTCCCTGTCCATGCTAAGTTTTACCCCCCGAAATTATGATGGTAAAATAGTGATAAAAAAGCAGAAAATATCTAACTCTCAAGCTTTGGTTTGCATTCATCTTTAGGCTTGGTTTTATATCCGACCGCCCTTCGACCTCGACCACTTCCTCGGTCGATACAAATCTCATATCGCGTCTCTTTAATATTAAAGTTTCTGAATATCACATGGGACACAGACGGTCTAGAACAACGTCAGGATCTCGTTGCAGTAATGTAATCATCACAGTTTATCGCTTCGTCTGGCGCGTTTCTAATCTTAAAACGTCCTCCCTCAAATATAGTCACGATTAACTATCTTTGTAGTCTATCAATCCGGTAAGCGATTTGGACTGAGGCATCTTTTACTCAAATGGATTCTAAAAGAGCCAAAGATATAGCGCACAAGACTTTGACCGGAATGAATACAGTACACCTATTACCAAACATAGTTGATCAGCGTAGGCCTGACTTGTACTGACAACCTGACGCAATTAAGGTCCCAATCACAACCACTTCAAAATACATTAACCTATTAAATATGAGTGATATTAATTATCATATCAGGGCTGGCCGGACTGTTTAAGCCTTAACCCTTTGCTCTTTTCCTTGGCTATATCTAAATCTTGATATACGTCTATATTGTCAAAACTTCACTTCAGGTTAGATGGTCTTCCCAGGTGGTTTCAGGGTTGGATAAAATTTAATTGAAGTCGCAAAAGTGCACTAACCGTAAAACGTCAACGATGGCTAAGATTGGATTATTGTTGGTGGCATTCACGCGAGCGTAACGATGTTAGAAAAGTACTCAACTGAACATTTTATCAAAAATGCTTACAGCACACACATTATTATCTAGAACTATAGCTATCCGAAAGTATCATTGATTGATAATTTACAAAATCAATTTGATGATGTTAAAGCAATGTATCAGCTAGCGCATTTCCTCCGCCACAGGCACGCATCCAAAACTACGAGGTTTGAAGCTTTTAAAAAAATATAAAAAAATACTGCTATAATATCAAAAATCTTAAATATCGATTTTGTGATAAGCGAGAAAAGAATGATACTCAAGGCGAGAGAAATGCTGAAAAAAATTAGGCTCTAGGACGTGGTGTTATTTAGATGGGGTTGGGTTTCACGAAGGAAACTTTTTCTCAAAGTGCGTTCGTTTCAAAGGTTCGAAGTGCGAATGCCTTTGCCATTAAAAAAAGATATAAATACCATCATTAATAACAATAAATAACGGACATCACTTGAATGGGTGACGCACGAACAACACTTTGTTTTAACAATGGACGATAATTGATTACACTGTCACCTCTTGTCGACGTTTTTGTCAAAAGATGAACAAAACTTTTAATGTTCTTTAATCACTAATGTCAATGAAATGACCCTTGCCGTTGGCTTCTTTTCATCAATCTTGACAAGCCGCTTCGCATTGTTCGAAAACTACGAAAATACAATTCTAACTTTCTTGTTTTTCTCTTTGTTTACTTCACTTGCTCGAACTATTCTCGTTCCTCAGCCTACCATGAAATTTCCTCCTAATGATTCCAAAATATTCAAAATATTGCGTTCGGCGTTAGTTAGGAAAAAATTGCAAATATCTACTCAGTTTCCTATTTCTCAGTCTCATAATACAAAAATATAGAGTTATTAAGGCTCTGGGATAAAATTTTCGGCTGCTTTTAAAGTAACAACTTAGCAACGCTATTACTAAGTAGCGTAACCAAACTAAAGCCGTTCTCGTATTTCTTACCTCATGGTGGTTCAGTGTAAAGTTGAAGTAGAACAGCGAGAATGAGCGAGCTTTTTCCTAGCTTCACAGGTTCGCTCTCTGCGGGATTATACAAGATGCTGTCGTGAGCTTGGAGCGAATTCCAGGATTTTCCCGTCGTATTTGACTGAGTTCTTGATATTCTTATCACAGCAATCCGATAATATGAATGCTGGTGTTATCCGTTGATTATGCCTTAATGGCAACAATGATTTGTGTGTTTTTGGGATTAAGAAAGGAGAAGATAGGACATCTGACTAGCAAAAGCCAAACAGACTCAGACGAATTGATAACTAAACGTTTCTTGACCCTATTTCTTGTACAACTAACTCACTGCTAACCGTTGATGCGAAAAAATTAATATGCCTTTCCAGCGGGGGATACTAGCTCGACAAGTAGCGACAGAAAATGAAAAATCATCCTTAACACTCAAGAAATTTATCAGCGGCTTTGATAGGGCTGTCTTAATATTAATTGTACTTTGACAATATCAAGATAAATCACCATTGCATATTTGCCTCAAAAATTACCAATCTTATCATCTACGAACTTGGTGAAATGTTCGACTTTGTACCGAAGTCACGAAAATATGTTTTGAAGATCTTTCATTTTTCCCTTTTTCTGTTAAAGAAATGAAACTGAAGTTTGGTCAGGTTGTTTGTAAGAGAATCTTATGGTTTTGCTATTGAAGGTCTTTCACTTCTAATGCCATTAAAGGGGGATTACAAATACACGACTGAGACATGGTTTTCATTTCTCCAAAATACGGATTATCATAATCCTTAATACTTATTAATTTGACTTCGAAAATTGCTCCACAAACAAGACAAAAACCAAGAACTAGAATGCTTTCGTAGCACCTCTAGAGAGATACCAGCACATGTAAGGAAGTTGGTCGGCACTCCAAAAAAAACCTGCGTGTTGTCAAGCAGTTCTTTTGTGTTCATAATTGATAACAAACTAATCAATTTGCCCCACTTTTACCTAACTGCATTGCCATTTATAAACACTCTCTTCCCTCGACGACCCCAGATCGCACCGAATCAGACAGGTTGTCAGTCAATGGATGTGAACGGCTCCACTTAAGGGATCAAAATGAGTTTTAAGTCTTTGCTGGAGATCGCAGTCAAAGCAGCTTTTCATGAAATAAGCTTAGCAGGAATGCCGATAATGGTGAAATTTCTGTGTGTGTATATAAATATCTATATCTGATTTGAACGAACTGAGCTGTTTAAGTAGCTTATCTGATAACAAAGTTATGGTCAAATCGAAAAGATTTTGGTGCGTTTGGTTTCCTGCTAGCATAGCTTGTACAGGGCTTTGAGGTATTTGAAACGCGTTCATAGTGACGTTTAGACCTCCCACAAAGCACTTAAATCGCTTTTTTTGCCATTTCCTGGCAGCACTAACTATACATCTTGAAGAATTATGTCAGAAATCGAAGAGCTTGACAAGCTAACTGTCTATTTACGCCCCCTTGTTAGACTCGTTAGTGGGATTGAGCCGGTATTCATCCAAGATTTTGTGCACTATTAGCTAACATATTTCAACCATGTTGCTGCTGTTTATAACTCCAAGCACGCGACCTGTCCAACACAGTTCCACGCATGACTAAAAGGCGCGGCCTTGGCTCTAACAATAGTACGCTAACTGAACCGGAGCCTTAGTTCCTATGGGTCAGCGGTTTTCTCTGGGATTACAGAAATTCTAAATTCAGGCGGTCGAGTTTCGTTTGTCTCAATCTTATCATCAAATGAGCCAATCAGCCGCTTCCTTCTATGAATATCTTCAAAAATATACTTTTGTTGCAAAGGTTGACATTTTGATTTAAACAAAAAATGGATTGCGCGCCTAGATTGAATCTAGAATCGGACAGTAGATCTGTTTGTTTGTGTGTGTGTGTGTGTGTGTGTGGTGAGGAAATTGAGGGAGGAAGTACAGTTGGTCAGTAAGAGTGCATTAAGGAGACATTTGATATTTCCAAGATAGCGTGTCGTACGTATACACGCTTATTTTGTCCTCAAAAACAGCGGTCCCACAATGCACTGTAACGCCAATTCGACCCTGTTTTTTTCGAATCATCCTCGTCACTACGTCGATATGCGTAACTCGACTATTTAGAAGTGAATTTCTGTCTGTCTGTCTGTAGGTAAGGGGGATCAGCAGGTCGGAAGGCGTCCAAAATCTTCATTTGGTGTTCATTTTTGAATGTTACAGAGTGCGCTTCACGGTAACATTTGGCGGTACATCAGAAGTTCGTTCGGAAGTTCTGAAAGAGCCGTTCAACAGGACGTTTGCATGATGGCGAGATTTGACCTTCTCTACCAGAATGCTTTGTACATTTTCTTTCTTATTCAAATTTATATTTCCTCATGAGAATAGTAAGACAAAAGGCGCTAATGAACCGAACAAAAGAAAGTGTGCAAGGGATTCTGGTAGTAGAGGTTAATGACGCCATCATGCAAATGTCCTATTCATATTTCCTGGACTTGTGCACAAGTACTTCGTTGGCGGACTGGCTTTGAACTTACTTCCCTCGTAAATTTGGCAGTTCGATAGAGTCAACTTCATGGCCTACAACTGAGGAGCTTAGTAGCGATGAATTGCTTCAGGAAGCAGGGCAATTACTCCAAATTTGCACGGGAAGTCAGTGGAGCCTGGTTCACACGATCGACGTCATAATGGTAGCCGGCATAAACATGACGACCATGGACATTATACACATTCACCTGCAATGACTTTGTTCAGCGGGATTGCCACAGACCTCATAACAGCTGAACAAGCTTTGTGAATGCCGACGTTTGAACAGCCGGGCATACGGTATGACTATGATATTTGAAGAGTTTAACGGAAGCAACGCGTCAAATATCGTAGCCATAATCACAAGAAAATGGAAAAATATTCATCCTTTATTACGTTCGTTATGATTATGATTATGTGGTTCACACCCTCTGTTCGTTACATGATTATGACTGTGATAATAATTATGACGCTATTACGACGCCATCTAAACCACTAAGTTTACGTTCGAAGTTCTCCAACGAAATTGGAGCGGAGTTCGTTGTGAGTCCTCGAAAAATAAATTGACCTTTGCAACTTCCGAACCCGAGCCCGAAAAAAATTTTTCCTATTCTTTTTTACTTACAGTAATGTGTGTAAACTGATGAATAATTAGTCTTTATATTATACTGTGATAAAAAAAAAACCACGTCAGGGCACCAGGAAATAGTTCAGAAATCGTTATTATTCGTCGAATTATCAGAAACTACAAGAGGTTTTCCGTGAAATATATTCTGTCATTTCTGCCCACGGTTGTATTGCGATTCTCACCGTGTAGTATCATTGATTGTCGACCAGTAACTTACGTATCATCACCGTTCATCACCACTACATGTGATTTCTAACTTTCTTTCAATGCGCTATCAGATTTTTAGACAGACTTTTCAAAAGGATTCCTCCTCGACATCCACCTGACATTTTCTCTTGATAGCCATCACTTTTCCACCAGACATTTATGAAACAAGATGTTTTCTTTTGTCGTTTGCATATTGTAGAAGTCTTCTGATAACCTTAGCAACCAACGTTATAATGTTTATTAATACCAAACCACTACCTAATCAAATTCTCTCACGATGTTTCTCCTGTTATTCATAACTTCGCACTACAAAAATAAATCCATTGCTTGTCAAAGAAATTGTTGTGTCTTCAATTCTTTGAAAGATAGAATATCTTCCTTATCAACGAGTACGGTATACCAGGCCCTACGGTTATTAAATAAATTATTATAACGTTCTCTTGCGTGTTTTGGTTTTTATTCGTGTTGATCGAGTAAAAGGAAAACGAGAATAACCTGCCACTTTATACAATTCAATTATACTAATACTAGATTAATTCTGTTGATTTTGTTTTGTCAAAACACTAGTAGATAAGCCCAGGGATTAGTTCAATTTATTTACGAATGGATTCGAATTGAAAACTCTTATTCTTTCGGCTTCCAATCGATCGAATAACAGCCTATCATTGTATTGAACAGTTTTTGTTTAATATTTAATTGGCACACTTGGTCAGTTTGCTGGGTCAGTACCGTTAGCGCTGTTGCCTTCATTTGCAGCGAATACTGCGACATTGGAAGGTCTATTTTATACTAACTGTTTTAATGATAGTTAGAATCACTTCCGATTATCTGTTGTAGACACAGTTGCGTAACAAAACGGAAAGTTCTACCTTACCTTGTTCAATTGCCTTGAATCCTATTGTATTTTCTTCACCACATTGTCTCAGACGACCCAAGCATCGCTGTCTCTTCGATATTCCTTGATCCACGTAAATCTGTCGAGGCTAACACGGGTCTTTCTCCCTTCAAGGTCATGTAAACCGGATTGTGGTAGCTAAATCAACGTTCTAGGTTATCAGATAATCTCTTATCAGGTCGACTCATGGCTCCAGTGAGCGATAGCCCGGTTGTTTACAATTGGTATTTGGCGAATCATCGAAGAAAGTTTCGGTAAATAAAGAGAGTTAAAGTTGACTGGTAAGAGGATTAGTATTCCAAATTCTGCAAAGACAAAGACTGGAGCCAACCGATGAACTGAACTATGCCTTCTTCACGGCGTCCTTGCAAAATTACAACACTTAACCAAGTATTATTGGGACTTTTTGATTAATTATACGACACATTTCCAGTTGTCATCGATTAACACTGAATCACCTGTTGGGAGCACGTTTAATCTTAGAAAAGGAGGTACGGGTGACTGGACAAGCGACCCACGTATTGATACCTGCCTGATTGAGCTGACGGGTCGTTTTTTATGGCCTGGCCGGGGTAGGAGGGGGAGGGAGCTGTAGAATCTTTTTTTTTTTTCCTTTTGCGACACTCATAAAGATTAACTGATCCCCGAATGGTTATAGTTATCCCCCCCTAAATAGTTATAGTGGTAGCAATGAAAGATCTTGATACTGGACGACGGTTAAAGCTTTTCTCAAAAATAAACGTTTTTCATTATCGTCAGTCGTTTTTGGGTCGGAAAGCCTGTGGTGGCGGGAAAAATCACACGCGCAAAAAAACGCACCTCCTCTTTAAAATAGCTGCATCCGCCCCTGATACTCACTCTTTTGTTCTAAGAATCATACACGTGAGTTTTCTCGCTTGCTTCTCATTTGTATGCAACTGTAATAACAGCTATTTAGTTTTGTTAGGTTTTGCGGCGGAAAGGGAATGGGAGATCCCGGAGAAAAACCGTCGAATGATCGATACGAGAGACTAACAAGCTCCACCGTACATGGGGTACTGGGCCGGTATTCAAACCAGGGACTCCATAGGCCGGGGAGAGGTGAAAATTTGCACAAAATATGAACAGCCCTTTGTCCTTTTTTCTGGGTTTTAAAACCTCCCTGATCTCAGGGCCGTAGCAAGCAGTGAAAAACTGGGGGGGCACAACGTCGGTGATCATAAAAATAAATATTCAATTACATGGATGTTACGTAATGGAATTACATGCTCCTATTAACAA
>OCZR010438892.1:450-10810 GCA_900234385.1 Anemonia viridis | reverse complement strand
ATATTACTAATCGGTTATAAGTGTTTCACGCTTTTACTGAATGCACTCTATGATAAAAATGACCTCACAAATGACAAGAACTCATCACATTTACCAATATCTGAAAAGTTGAGGCCGATTGCTTCAATAGTCTTTGAGAAATTAGATTTCGAAATTTTGAAATTTTAATTTATAAGAAAATGTATGTCTGGTGGGCAGGTATTGCCAACCAGACGGAACCGTGCATACATTTACAGTTAATTTTCTTAAATCAAAATTGTTAATATTATCTCCTAAACTATAGAAGCAATGGGCCTCAAATTTTCAGATATTGGTAAATGCGATTACTTCTTGTTATTTATGAAGTCATTTTTATCATAGCCTGAAATTTTCGAACATTTTATTTCTCAATGTAAACAAACTCATAGCTACGTCATCAAACGCCCACCTGTAATACACAGTAGCATAGAAGGATAAATAAAAAAGTAGCAAAACATTGATAAAAGAATGAGATTTCATTCTAATAAGATTTTTCACAAAAGGTGGTCAGAACCAAAGGCGTTAGGCTAGGCATTCCAAGATCTCGTGAGAATAGCTGGAACTGATGGCTCGCGTTTCATTCTAATCTTAATCTCGTCAATAATACGAAGCGGGTTGAGATATTCCGTGTTGTTTGTAGTCCACGAAACCATGTTAAAGCCCTCGGTTATTCGTGTTTTTTTTTGCATGTGTACCCATATATAATTCGTTTCATTTTCTTGAAATGACCTTTTTTTTTGAAATAGTTAATTGCACTAACTTACCAAGATGCTGATCCAGATTGGAAGCATGATGAAACTATAAGGAAGTTTCACTTTGAGCCGATCGACTAATCCGAAAACAAACATAAAAAAAGCGATAACAAACTGGCTACCGCAAAGAATCTTGAAAGCCGTCATAGTGAACGCACGAGAGTAACTCTACCGAAAGATGCTTTGATGCTTCGTGTTAAGACGTACTGGGAATGAACACTCCTGAACGCGGGTCGGCTGCGACTTGGCTTACACAGAGATGTCAGGCTTGAATTCCCCAAAGTTATGCGGAATTATCGTGCCTATGACGTCATGTCTGTATTGACAAGAGAGAAATCTGCTGCTTAGCAGAATATATAATTCATTCCTTGTTGAATAAGGCCAACCAACAGGAACAGAGAGTAATGCGTCTATGCTTTAGGTGTCTATAGACAAACGCTAAAGTCCTCCAGCTCTACCTGGCCTGTCGCCAGCCCGCTGACCAAAAAGACTTTTGGCTTGAGATTTTATTTTCCGTTCCAGAATAATTGAACTTAAAAAGAAACTATTGAAACTCGATCTGCGCATGCCCATCGATATTTTCAGAATATACAGCACAATCTTAGTGTTTAGTAGGGAAAACCGACTCGTACGTCTGAGACACATCTTAAATCGTACCGTAGGCAAAACTGAACCAATGCAACTTCTGGCCGGGTCAAAAACGAAAAGCAGATCTAAGATTTTTCTTACTTTTTCTTCTGACAACATTTGTTGTCCAAAGTTGCAGTTGTTTCAGATTTCCCGTATGACTTGCTTGTTCGCGCCATGTTTCGTGCATTTGTTCGGATGAAGAAAGACTATACACTACCTCTTCGCAGTTAACGAAAAACTCTGCTGCTAATTCAACATTAATAGCGAAGCAAATTGATTGAATGCAAACGTTTATTTTTCCTTAGGCTACAAAATTACAAAGTTTACAAATATGGTAAGGTAAGTTCAACGCAACCGGCCTCTGATAAAAGGCATTAGGGCCGGGGATAGTTAGTAATTCTGCAGTTAGTTTGGAAGTTCACTCTTGGCTTTCAAGATATACAATTGAAGATAAAATGAATTTCTACTTTTTGTCTAAGTCGTTCTACTGACTTGGTGATTAAAAGTTTTAAATTTCAGGGGGGGGGGGTTATGCTAAATATGGTTTACTACGCTTTAAGCTCAATTCTCTAAATCTTAATCTACTTCAGTGCTCGTTTAACTTATAATGTGACGCACACTTAACATTACTGGTTGATTTTTAGAAGTTTTCAATCTTTTAGATTACTCCGCTGCTGCTGGATTCCGTCAGACGAATCTGTCAGAGAGAAAAAACTTATTATCAGTTTTTGCAAATATTGGCAAAACAGGAACAGCAAGCAGAATAATGCTCCCAGGGTGAAATTGGAAGACTTTCTCCATCAAGTTGGATATTGAATGGGATCCGCCATGCATTTTAT
Source organism: Anemonia viridis (assembly GCA_900234385.1). Classification (NCBI taxonomy): domain Eukaryota; kingdom Metazoa; phylum Cnidaria; class Anthozoa; order Actiniaria; family Actiniidae; genus Anemonia; species Anemonia viridis. The sequence continues at coordinate 8,571 of OCZR010438892.1, read as the reverse complement.
AGACGAAAGACAGATTTTTGACCAAATTTTTCATGAAAATGCACAAAAAAATTTACTGGTTTTTATGCTTTCTTGCGGAAGATTTCCAAATGAATATTAATAATATCGCTGCATGTGATTCTTGACTACTGACTCAAGACTCAAAAATCATTTTCAACTGCAATCTATCCAAAACAATAAATAACCAGCAAATAAACGAGGTTACGTTAAAGACGCAGAAAAATGCCAGCAAAAAATCGTACAACTTGCTGCGCAATTACAACATTATTGGATTGCGAGTTGCAAAGCGAATGTTGCTCGTATTTCCAACATGCTACGCGCAACAAATTTCCATTGATGCAGAGCAGAAAGAACTTCTGCTTTGTGCAAAAAAGTCACGTCGCGCAACAAACTTTTGTTGTGCCTGGTAATACGGGTTGGTAATACGAACCACATTCACTCTGCAACTTGCAACGCAACAATGTTGGGCGAGAAGTTGCACGATTTTGTTGCTCGTATTTCCGCGCATTAAATCTGGTAAAACTATTGTCTGGTCGATTGGCGTTATCGAGTAAGAAAGGAGTATTCACTATTCTCTGCTTTGAGACTGCTCAGCCATAAACTTTACGGTTTGGGGGTATAAACCGATCTGAAAGTGTCATAAAAAACGTTCAATCAAATGCATACTTTACCTGCTTTTGTCTGTAAGATACTGATTTTAAAACAGTTCATTCTGAGTTATTCTCCTACAGTTAGAACATCAAGAAGTTTAGTGGTCAAGAAAATGCATTGACTTATGAAGAGGTGCTCAAAATCAACTTTATAAACTTTAATAATTCTTTCTTTTGCATTTCTGGCTGTTTCGTGCACATCTTTAAATATCTATCATAAAGTGCATTTACCACATCTTCTTATCAGCCTTTAGCATAATATTTGCGGCTTTTTATCCCGGTTAATCCCCCAAAACGTAATGTATTATGGCGAACCTCAAAGTAGAGAATATGAAAAGATAGACGTCTGAATTATAGAAGATTAAACTTACGTACATCACCGGCTTGTGGCGCAGGGGAATCCGTCGTCCTCATCTACAGCCAATAATATAATCCAAATCAGAATGCGAACACTATCAGAGTGGACTCACAAAACTCACTGTTGTCCATGGCAAATAAGAAAAAACCGACCCGCGATCTCGTCACGTGATCTCGTAATCACAGCCTGCGTTTTCGGGTGCTGACCAAGAGAAACGCAAGCTTGGGGGAAGATTTTGAAAAAACGTTTAAAAAAACCTGCGCGATGAGCAAAGTATACAAAGTCCAACCTCGTTCCCAGGGCCTTCTCTTCTCGCTATTTTCAAAATGGCGGACGCTTTCGCCTAAAGAGCGAGAAGAGAAGGCCATGGGAACGAGCAGTTCGACCAGAGATCCATGAAATGAAAACTTGAAAAGAGCGACTACGTATACAAGAAACAAAAGAACGATCGACGCGACGAAGACGTCTTTCTAGAGATAGATCAAAGAGGTATTATTTGACATAAAACAGAATGGAATTTTAGAATGATGGAATGGGTCTGGCATTTCCAACAAATAAGCTTACATTAATGTGGCCATACTTTTGCATGTCGTGCTGTGAAAGCTACCTCTTTTATAAGCTTTAACACCTTTGTTGTTTGTTAGCCCATTTCAGACCATGCGATGCTACTTTTTGAAGCTGATTCTTTCATGTGTAAATATTTCAATAAAAGAACATTTCTCAAGGGAATGTCATGCGGTCTGAAATGGTCTATTTTGTATAATATTTGTCTCTATTTACTTACCTCATCATCCCCAAGCTGTGCAGGGGGAGCATTTGGTACTTGGTTCTGCAACACCACATATTGTGGTTGAGGTCGCTGATGAGCAAAATTATCATGCTGGTTAGAATAACAGTGCTCTGGAAATAAACTCCTCACAATAAAAACTGCACTCAGTAATATAGTCAGAGTAATTTTCATCTAGGCCTATCTAGATCGAATTAGAATATAAGATTGGATCAGAAAACCCCTTGATGAAGAACAAGAGGGAACCAACAAACTCATGGGTCTCAAACAACTGATTGGCAAGAAGCAAGTGCTCTCAATGCTGTGCCACAGTCCTGTACTTTCCTTCCTATAATCTTTGGGTTCTTTCCATTCTGGCCAGCCAGACTGTTTCATTTCATAAAGAGAATCCCATTATGAAACAGAACTATCCAGCCAGATCAAGCAATTCCTAAATTGTATCCTTCCACTATTCTAATGGAATTTAGGAATAACTCTTGAGAAAAACTAGGCCTTCTCTCTAATGAATTGACTGGTCTGGCCGGTCAGTTCTGACAAATGGAAAAGCACTCTTACTTAATACCAGATACCATTTCCCCCAGTCTATTTTCGAGCATTCAGCCAATGAATGACATGTTTAATTTATCTTATAATTTTGAATTAATACATGGGATTCAATACATGTGATGTCAAGTCCAGGAATTGAACCTGATTGGAATGACAGAGGTCATAAGAGGCGAATGCACTACCCCTTGTAAACCTTTCTTCCCGCCAGTATGCATCTATTGCCTCAAACTTTTTATGGCAAACAATGAAATAGACCTCCCCTGAGCTTGGGCATATTCATTTTTTCCAATTTCAAACTATGTTTCATTCTTATGATTCTTTGTTTGGTTTGTACATGTTTGTATCCATATTCATGTGTCTTCTTATGCACAACTACATATATTTGTTAAACAAAGTAATAATACTCTAGGAAATGACACATAGTCTGAAATGGATAAACATTACACCACAATCGAGAAAGTCTATTGTTCTGAAGGGTATGCATGCAATCTTGGTTTATTTGACCATAGCATGTAAAAATACTATATATGATCAGTTGAAAAGATCTTACTAATGAAAGGTAATGCATATGGCAGACTTAGAGACCATTTAGGGCTCTCAAAGTGATAATGTATACCTGTATTACTTGGGGCTGATTGGTTGGCATGGCTGATGGTTGTAGAACAACATAACTTGGCTTAAAATTATAAATACAAAAACAAATTAGTGAATGACATGGGATGCAAAGTAAAACAACAATACAACGCCTAACTGTACATATGAAATCTGTTTTCTGGAGCTAGTTAACCTATATTAACTAACTAAAAATTAACCAAAACACATTGTGATTAATTATCTGGCCAATATGACTAAAGAAAATAGAGTACCTACTGTAGCTCCACACTACTAGTAATATAAGTGATGAGCTAGATTGTTCCTCACAGAATTAGATTATGACATCTACCTGCTGTTGCTGCTGTTGCTGGTTGATGGGTGCAGCTGGTAAGGGTGCATTTCCACCAGGTGCAACCAGATAAACAGGCTGAAAAAAATTATAAAAACATCAAATCCAACCCAGACTTTGAACCACTGTTAAATGTGATCTCAACTGAATTCCTGAAGGGTTCCGTTTGTTGCAAAAATTTGCATTCTTAGTGTGTGAACATGCATTTGAAATTATATTAAAGACCCATTGCCACTTACCGTGATGCACTGCAGTAGTCAATGAATTTTGTGGTCCACGAAAATCCAAAGATTTATGAGAAGATAAGGAAGCTTACAGAATGATCCTTTTCCATCGTGACAATAAAGTACGAAAAACACTTTTTGTGGCTTCATGTATATATGTAGTGTTTACTCAGAACATTGGAATTTCTATTTTAATCTGCTGTATAATTTTTATTAGATTATTGGAGATATCAAAATAAACAAATCAAGGTGCATCACAGTAAGTGACAATGGGTCTTTAACATATACAAGACCAAAAATATATTTCTTACATATTCATTCATTGCAGTACTGCATGCATATATGCATATCTGATTATGAATGCATTTGCAATTCATGAGCATATTGCTTGAGTGCACTGCAGCCTTATCATGATCATACCTGCTGCCGTTGTTGTACTTGGGGAGGAGCAACCACCATTCCAGCCCTGGGTTGGGCATATTGAGCTGGCTGGACATATTGGTTAGGGTCACCAGTTACCAATGGCACCTGTGAGTTAATTAAACATACACAGTTATTTAATTGTTTACCATAATAACTTCAGCAGTACACATTAATAAATAGATATGGTGCACGGATGTCATTATTAGTGATATGAGCACTCAATCCTCTCAACCATGTGACCTGATTTTGAGCCCCACAGATCATTGTCATGTGAGAGTATAGAGTTTGTTGGTTTTCCCCTGTGCTTCGAGGGTTTTTTTCTCTGGGTTCTCCAATTTTCCTCCCTGCTGATCTTTGTGCTTAATTCACCAGCTTAATTGAGCCTAGCTCTGTTGTGACTGTCCCATGCTGTAATACAACGGCCAATTAGTAATCGACCATAAAATGACATCAAAAATGATCCAAACTCAAGTGGAACCACGTGTGCAGCAAATGGTTTCATGGCAAAGTTTGGATCATTTTTGACGTCATTCCATGGTGGATTACAGTGCAGACCCATAGAAAACTGACTTTGATTTGTTTTTTACCATAACAAAGTTGAGAAACAAATAAAAAGACGAGAAAAAGCCCTGCGCTCTGTGAAGTGACGATGTCATTAAGCACAAGCAGGTCTAGCCTCTAATCGTCCATGGTTTTTAACCAATCAGCGCACGAGAAATTTACAAGTTATGGTAAAAAACTTAATGGATAATAGAAATATAGTCAAATTATGAAATAGATGTTTCAGTGCTTACTTCATCGGAACTTGTTGAAGATCCCAATATCATTTTTTCCTTTTCCAACATGATTATCCAACCACCGATGAACATTTCAATCAATGAGAAGAGAATAATCATGGCAAAAATACCCTGCCTGGTATCATCATCTGGAGTTCCATCCATAGTACTTGGTAGCTTTGGGATTAGTACTGGTGTTCGAGTTGGATAATACATTGTGGAATCAAATTCAAATTCAATACGAAAACCAATGTACATGACAATATTGCCATACATGTAAAAAGATAACAGAGATAGGCCAAAGCAGAGCATGTTGATGGCTTTCACTCCTGAAGTCTAATAAACAAGGGGTAGAATCCAATCAATAATTAACATTGGTTCACTCCTATATTTGTTTAATATTGTAGGTCTATTGTATACAGTTTATTATATGGCAAGGGAATTTCACACGTTATGATTGGTCGGTTTGCAGTCTGTAACTTACGGTACGGGCCGAAAATGACTTTGTTAGCCTTGCCATATAATAAATATCTTATTAACCTCGTTTGCTCAGTCCGTACCTTAAGTTATGGATCGTCGTTTTTTTCCACTTTTTATGGCCTGAGCGCATAGCGCTCGGGCCATAAGTCAGTGGAAAAAACTCTGTCCATAACTTTCAGTACGGACCTCGCACTCGGTTAATAAGAGCTATATATATTTATTTATTGTTCATAGGCCAACCTCTGATCATCCTCTGAACCCAGGAGTAAATTCTGTCGATCGTTCCTCACTACCAGATTCTTCTGGCAGTGAGGAACGATCGACATCTGGAATTTGCCCCTTGGGACGTTCCTGAGGATGACCTCTGATAGGCATTCATAGTCTCTTTCACAGTCCATCTTGCCATCTTGAAAAGCTGTGCTTTCCAATATATAATAGACATATGTCATCATTTATCTCTCTTCATTGCATTGCAATGGCACAGCTTTCTTTCAAGATGAGGCAGGAAAGTGCGATATGTAATAAATAAATTGACCTCTTACTTTGTTACTTACAGTGCGGCTACTGAAACCGGGGCCAGGAAAACTGACCAATCAGATAACACCTAAAAACAATGACATCTCAAGAAAAACAGTATATATGCACCAGTCAGCTTTAAGAATTTGCTACTTGTATTTTTACAAATTTCACATGCATTATCGTTTGAAATTTGGGATTCTTCAACGACAGGAGGACAGGAAATATTTCCCATATCCACTTGAGATAAGTAGAGACCTTTTACAACTGTGTTTTTGACAGAAAATACTTTCATTTTCAATGCTGTTTAATGTATTCTGCTGTCCATGTTTGTACTTAATTAATAATGTGAAATGGTCATGGGAATGTTGTAATCTGATTGGCTAATAACTGCTATTAGAGCTTTCAATCTTTCTAGTGGCCCTGGTTTCAGTAGCTGCACTGTAAATTAAAAGGTAAATATTACAAAAGGCCATAATTAATTTACCTCTTTTTGCAAGTTGTTTCATTTACAAGTATATTCAGTTTGTAGTACCAGACTCAGGGGCAGTGGACCCATGGGAATTAAGGTGTTAGAGATGAACCCTCTATCCAGTCTCATTGGTTTTTTATTGTGAGATTTTAATTTATAACTAAGTACTGTTTTCATTGCTACCTTTGTGCTGATCTACAAAAACAGTAGTCCTGACATGGATATTGGGCTAATTAACTAGACTACCATACATACGTCAAATAAATGGTGGTTATAGGGAAAGTATTCCCAAATCAGTCCAATGCCCTCCCCAAAAGTAGGAGCCTGCATGGATCTGAGACCAAAACTAATAACAGTTGTGAAAGAGAATAATTTTAACTGAAGGTAGTCTATTTCTCATTTTCCCTGTAGTAATATTGACTTGTTTTGATATACAGTATATGCAAATGTGGACTAGCTGGCAGCAAAAACAGTAGTAAAATATCAAATTTATGATTTTCATACCAATATTTACAACTTTGAATCCCAAAACATCTGAAGACTTTTAAAGTATGCAACCTGATATGATCTATTCTTGGTTTGAATCATTCCCATGTTTATAAAATAACATTAATAAGCCATGGCGGCCATGTGCAAACGAAGAATATGCTAGAGGAATGGAATAAATCTGTGACATCCATGCATACCATTGCAGAGCTAATGTAGCCTTGTCTTTTGTTTTGTCTGCCTATGATCAGACCAGTTAACCCAGCAGTTCCAAACTATAATCAAAAAGTAACAGTCACAAAAGAATATTTAAAAAGTTATTTAGAATTATTTAGTGGGTTACCTTAATTAAGTTTGTTTCTCCTGTCCCACAATATTACCCACACATACTCTATCAAGGGTGTCCCCAGGATTTTTTGAAGGGGGGTTCCACTTTCCCCATCATCCCTACCCATAAATTTCTGGAGGAACCCTATAGTACCAAAAAAAAAAAAAAAACAGAGAAAAAAAGGAAATGCCCCTGTCTATTTCTTTGCCTCCTGGATTTCAAGTCTGATGAGCTGAGTTAAAATTTTAAAACATTCATTTGTAAACAAGGAAAATTAATCTGGGATTTTTAAGATATTTTTGCTGTTATTTATGACCCTCAAGACAATTATTGGAGACCTACAAATCCCGGTGTAATGAATCAAACAAAATCAAACTTTTGATTCTATTGATTGCAATCGAATCCAATCACATGATTGGTTTCGACTGAATAAAATCGAACTCACAAAAAAATTCATCCAGTCGAACGCACATTTTTTTTAGAATTCGATTTCGTTCGATTACCGAATGCAATTAATATCGAATGCGATTTCCGAATCATTCGATTGATTTAGCCGGGGCTACAAATCGAGAAAACAATATTTTTGGTTTTTTTTGAGTTGCAAATAGTAGTTAAAACACTTACATTGGTCTTATTTTAGCCCAAGAACTACATACTTGACGTGCCAGTGCTTGTTAAAATTAAAGTCAGTTAAATTTTGAAAATTCGTGGTTTTAAAAAGTTTTCGCGCTTTTTTTCGCCTTATTTTTGGTCCTGGTCTAAGGAAATCCATACTATACAATATTCTATCCATGGTTTAGCTTAGGTGAATCAAATGTTTGAATTATAAGGGTATCTAGATTATGTTATAATTAGGCAAGCATATCACGATATTTACCAACATCCCATTCCAGACTGGCAACATCAGAAAACTTATTTGCATCTGGATGCCAATTCTATCTATCATTCCGAAAACGAAAGTGAGGAACCCAATGACCATTGCAAAAGCACAGAGGACCGTGTACACTGGTTTTGAAGCCATGACTTCAGGACGTTTATAAAGAACGTAAGTCAATATGTGTCACCTTGTGCAAGGCGACAAGCAGAGCAGGACAGGGCATTTACTAAAATCCGGAACACCGGAACAAAACGA
>OCZR010438534.1:18527-28761 GCA_900234385.1 Anemonia viridis | reverse complement strand
TTTATTCTTAATTTGTAATTATCATCATGTATTATTTCAGTTCCGAGTTTGATAAATTTTTCGGCGCATGTATTTCATAGCTCAGTGTTTGTAAGACCGAGGCATGGAAGAATTTTTTTTCGCAATATAGTCAGGAACATTTGGCCTAACGGTTTCCATGAGCTAACAAAAATCAAGTCACCATTGCCAAGCATGCAATGCAAATTTAGAAAAATTAGTCAACAATTTTTCATTCTAGTATTGCTCTTTATTGGGGCGTTGACATAACTAGCAGCCACTTCTCTCAAAAATCACAAAATATACGTTTTTTTTTTAATTTTCTATCTTTGTAATAAATAAACAATGGAATATGGCACTGAACCAGAATATGTCCAAGTGATTGGATGTTATTTCTTCAGTCTGACATAAAATCCGAAAATTGTTCCAAATTGTCAACTTTTCTGTAATGAGTGTTTCGTCCGTGATTGCCATTCATTTTGTCAAATCAATTCTATTTCGAATTCTCGGATGGTTTATTATGTGTTGTAGATAAACGAATTGTTCCTGACACTTTGTTTTCTCCTGGTTAACTTTTTATAAAGCTTGTATAATTATTTCTTCAAAAATAATTTGAAATATTTCTCGTTCACGTTGTCGATTTTGCCAGTCTACTGTTGGTCTAATTTTTTTTTATTTTAATTTCCTCCTCCTTAACTTCCTAACTTTAAATTTTGCTGTCTGCGTTTTGCTTCTCGCATATATCGGACCTATAATGATCAACAATCGATGTAACGTTATCGATGTTTGGGTAAAGTCTTATCAAGGTCCCCTGTGTAGTTCGGTATTTCTGTTCGTTCGTTAATTACCCCATCGGGCCGATAGATATACTCAACTTAGGGCCAGACATTATTTACTTGTGAGGCTAGAAAACACAGCTAAGCCGGAAACCTCCGACTGAGGCTTGGAATGCAAAACGGACTGCATTTAGCCTTACAATATAGAATGGTTTAATATTGTCATACGTATACTGACGGCTGAGGGTTCTGGGATAGGATACCTAGACCTGCATATTTTAAAAACATTTTTGAGGAAAAGCAGAATTTCAAGCCTTCCAAAAAAAGCCAAGTAAGTACTATTTCAGACTACATTGCTTGGATAAAAGCATGCAAGATGCATGAACTCAGGACATATGTTCTTGAGGAAGACAACTTGATGGATTTGGTGACTAAGTCAGCTCGCCATGGTTAGATTTGAGATACTCTGTTGACAAACAGACCGAGAACAAGATTCTTTAAACAAATCCAGCTTGAACTAACTGCAAAATATCCTAAAGAAAATAACAGAAAATGGTAGCTGTTTTATGATGGCTTTTTACTTTTTTGCTGCACGTTGGTGCTTGTTGCTTTGTTCGGTTATGACGAGTGTTTTTGTTGTTAATGTGGCTTTTACTGTTTAGGTACAACTTGATCCTTTGTTGATCAAGTGTTGTTCAAGTTATGAATGATTTGCAAGGTTAAAAAATATATTTATATGAGTTGGTGTTCCGTCTTGAGGACGAGCATGAATGACGAGAAAGTCAGTGCTTGAACGATTTTATTGAAAGGGAAGCGCGACAGCCTGCCTTGTTGTGATGCAAAATCCACTGCTGGAAAACATACATGAAATTTTGATTTTTTAAGCTACAAATTTCTTTCTGCAAAGAGTTCAGCTTTTTAATCGCGTTTACCTTCTTCTTCTTCTTCTTCTTCTTCTTCTTCCTCCTCCTCTTCGTCCTCCACCTTCGTTTTCGTCTCCTCCTACTCAGTGTTAGTTGCAGAAGGCATTGCATTCAACTTCTTTATACTCTGACTTCTAAATATTATCAAAAAGTTTACTTTTTAACTCAAGTCGTTGCATACTTTCCTCAACGGTCATGGAAAGATATTTCATGCTGATCATCCCCTGCATGGTCCTGCCATCTTGCCTTCTTGTTCTGCTTCGTATCATTTGGTTCATTAATTGTTATGTTCCTGCGTCAAGACGAGGAAAAAAAAAACCCAAAAATAATGACATTACTTCAAAAAAACTTCATTCTTTGCTCACAATAAGCAACTTTATTCTTACTTGTTTTATATTCCCCAGTGATAGATGGTTAGGGGGTTTCCATCGTTCTGTTTTTGTACATATGGTAGACATCTATGGCTGCAGCAGTGCACGCCAAATAGCAATTACGAAGAGATATCTGTCGTACAGTAACACCGAGGCGGCAAAACAAAGTCTTGGGGACTGAAGTAATCCCGTTGCAATTATCATCCTCCACAGTCGGCCATGTAGACAAACTCAATTGTAAAAACAACGGATTTGTTTTGAAGAACCACGCGGGTTGTTCAGTCTCCCTGGTAAAGATCACAAGGATAATATAATGCAAGAAGAGAAAATTTGGAATCCGAACGATCATGCTGCGAAATGATTTCCTGGATATCAATCATGAGAAACCAGGAGATTGCTGTGTTTATTCGGTTTAAGTATTACTAAGCTAAATGATCTGAGAACACCTTAGATAAACACGAAACGTTCAGTGCAAAGAAAGAGCTGACTGGGATTTTTGCTGTCTTATGCAAGAAGCACAGCATCATGTAGTTTTAATAGCTTATCCATTTATTTCTTATTTTTTCATTAGCTGAACTGTATAGCTTATCCAACACAATAATTATTTTTAAATAACAATATTTTAAGGTAGCACCAACGGTAAAAACATGCAATTGGGTCAATTTTGCTTCTAAACGTACTTTTCCAATAATGAGCTTGCAAATTTCTTTAACTGAAACGATTTTCCCAAAATTACATTCTTACTATGTTCTCGTTTCTGTCAGGCTCCAAACAGTAGACTTTGCCTTTGTCTAATCCCCAAACTAAATACCAGATCAGTCATTTTTCTGATTTTCATCATCATTATAAAGTAAACAACTGAGAAATATGGTTTCATATTTTCTTTTCCAAAATTGTTTACTGAAGAAGTTAAGGAATTAAAAACAAATATATATTTGAACTAACTTTTTAATAAAAATAAAATAACCGCCAGAATTGACATAATAGTTGAAACTAGGAATGAGCCTTCTTCCAAAGACAAGGGGCTTCGAATTTTAGATAATTTTCATTGAAGTTTAAATAAAATACAATTGCAAGTGTCATTAATAATACTAATTCTGAAGAAACTTTCTTAAAATGTTTATTAAAATGTGCTCAAAGTAAAACCTATTGCGATATGAATTTGAGAAAATGTTTCAGGAGAATGTGACTCAGTTTTGCCTGTACTGTTTCCACCAAAGGTGTCGTATTACATGGTGACCTGTTGGGAGGTGAACGCACATTGAACAACATTAACGCGCGCGGCTTAATTCACTTGCACTCAGAAGAATAGATTATAAAAGGACGAAAAAAGGTAACCAAAAAAAACCTCTGATTTTTTTCTTGCGCGTGAGTTAGCTAGTTTGATTCTTGTTCGTTTATTATCAACGTAGTTTTACAGAAATGAAACGCGAGAACTGAAGCCAAGGAAAGCATAGCACAGGGATTAGACGGATGGAATTAAAAACGAATTACAAACTCTATAACGATGGATAATGCACAAAAACAGCATCTAATACGTTGAGATTGAATGGAATCTTTAGCAACATGGTCTTAGTCCTAAGCGTTTTAACCAAAAGTTCACATTCCTTGTTCTCCGTTGTCTGCGTTGCTTCAAGAGAATCGAGTTCGAGCCACTTTTGAAGGTTTCGTGAGCCTTGCAAAATCGTATTTCTTTAGGATAAGGCGAAATATCAAAACGTTCAAACTATATGCCCAGAATGTTAGAAATTATTTCTTCATCGTACTGAAAATAGTGGAAATGAACAAGCAACTGATAACAATAACTGAGTTGCGTCAAGTATCTCGGTCGGTTTGATTCAGTGATCGGCTTGATAAGTGATCAATTTCTACCTTAACTTTGTGTTCATTTTCCACCTCGCTCATGAGCCATCAACACTGACCAAGACAGGAAATCAACAAGGTAAATCTGTTCCATGTCAACTGCGGTTTTAAAGCCTTAAAAAACAATTTTATTGTAATATTAAGGGAGGTACATCTGTCGATGTATACATTCCTACTTCGGTAACATTAGTGAAGCTGATATTGAAGTAGGCATGGGAGTTTGTAGTATTATATTGATGCGATAGTGTAGTTTTTACTAACGTTAGTGGCCCAAATGGCCGACTCGATTTTTGTACAAGCTTGACAATAATGATGAATCTCTAAAGCAATTGCTGTAATCTTAAGATAGTTACAAAACACAACGTCTCTTGCGTGCTATGTTTTGTTTCATGCGTGTTAAATTGCTCTATGTAGAGTTAATGCTACGCTTAACTAGATTTCACCTCGGTTCAGTTACAAAACTGTATTATTTCCTCTGCCCTAAGAAATGACACAAACCAGTTTTTCTGGTAGATTATGCTGTTTTCCGAAAGATAAAAAAAGATCTTATGGATCTAAGTGTTTGTGCAAGTTGAAACAATTGCCATGGACGCAGAGTTTGCTGAATCTAGTGATAATTCTGAGCGCTTTTTAATGTTGAAAACAATCCTATTCTGCTCCACGAATCATACTTGGATTCGGGTAACTAACATGTATTCAATTTTTCAGTATTTCATATAAATGTTTTAGAAACATTTTGCTTAGTCTAGAACAAGAATTATCGCAGAAAACGGCAGACGCCAGAATATTCAATAAAGTATTTCTATTTGGGACATCCTAGTAATTCGTGACTGCCACATCTTTGCATGTGGTTTTTGGACATTTCTTGCTGTTTCGCGAAAGCTAGTTAAAACAGCAAGCTATCCGGCATTCTACTATCGCTTCCGCTTCAAAACTCCTTGGGAAATTCGGACAGGAAAGGGTCTATGCTAGCAAACTCATATAAAATCTAACTAGCATCGCAATTGTAACAGAACTACACATCAATCCGATGCACCGATCAAGCAGCTCTTCTTGAATACGGCTGATTGATTCTTACAGAAGATTTAATAGACGGAGGCAAGTATGTGATCATGAAGAAAATCGTAAAGAAATTCTATAATTCCTTTCCAATTCATTAACATTTTAAAACCAGAAATCCTACATCTGAATATCTGTATACCACACCTTAAAGAAGTGCTTGCATTATTATCAATACGTTATGCATCTGTTGTTTGTGAACACCAAATATTCCGAGGTAGATTTGCAAAAGTAAAGTTACGATAGCAGGTTTTTCTAGAGAAAAAGAAGTCATACAATACTAGCTCCAAAATATTTTCGGTTAATTTTCGGCGATGCCTTATTCTGTGTCAGCCCAGATTTGTTTCAAACCCTGTCACTTTCCAGTGATTTGTTTACAGATTGATTCCACAATTCTCTTTAATGACACATTAATTTCCAAGACATTTTTGTCACGATCCAAGCGAAAGAAACATAATGGTAAATCGAAATTTATTGCAAATTGACGGAAGTATTTATTGGGATATTTAGACTAAAATTCCCTCTTCTGTCAGAGACAATCGTTTTTAATTAACACTGACACACTCCAACTCTGACAAACATATTCTCGCTTCACACGTTTTCTTTACGATGCAAAAAAATGAGGTTTTTAGATTTACAGTAGAACCGCTGGTTTGACGGCTCCTTTTGAAAACCAACAGCCCTAGGCCTATTAACGTCCTATTCAGCTACAGCGAAAAAAATTCAATAATATATAAAACAAAGACCAAAATGTGTGGCTAAAGAGAAGGCAAATTGAATAATGAGACCATCACTTCTGTTGTTCTGTTACCAAAGACTGTTTAATAAAGATTTGATTTCCGTGAACAAAGACCACCATCTCCATTTAGAAGCAAATAAACACTCGGCTCTGTAAATCAAGGAGGAAATTTAATGTAGTGGTAAAGTAAATAAACGTTTAACGACATCTGAAAGACAGGGAGAAATTTAACGTCCTCATATCACTTCTATTGACAGAGTTGTTGAGAAAGTGCTTCAAAAACCGATACCAGCCTTGTTAAGGATGAGTGTGTCGTACTCGGATGCCGTTCGTTCTCAAATTTTCGAAATACGAAAAATACATAATTTGAAGCAAGTATTTCTTCTCTTCCTTCAGTTTATGTAACATATGCTCAGAGCTAGTGCTTCTTTGGCCTCATCTCAGTATTCACTCGTAGCTACAGATAAATGAATGTTTTGTACAATATATTTTAATTTTCATGCTCTTCACAGCAAAGTACACTGTCAACCAAATAACTAAAAACTAAAAAAATTGAAGAGTTGAACCTCTTTCACTTTTTTGAAAACTAGAGTCGGACCTGTTTTCTTGTTTCTTATGAAGTGTGTTCCAGTTGCCGTCGACGCCCTCGGAAACGAGTTAATCGAAGGATATAAAGTTTTGAAGCCTTCATTAAGGCGTATTAAAAAAACGATCTGCCAACTCGAGCGAAATTCAATTTAAAAGCCAACTTGAATAATCATTGAATTGTGTTGTATAGTGTGTTTTGGGTTTTTGTCTAACAGTCACTGACGTGACTCCTATGTCACTCCTAATCCCAAACGGGATATTTCTCTTAATGTTCTCGCGGCTTCCTTTACATGCATGACAATAATGCTCCACTGACCTCCCACATTGCTTTATTTGAAACTCCCAAGTAATTTTTTTCTTTATAAAGAACAAATAGTCATATGCAGTCAAGCGGTTGTAAACGGAACGCCCAAATCAGTATTTTTTTCAGTTAATTGTAGAATACTAGGCAACCTAAGAAAAAAAGCCCTTTGCCGCCTTCGTAGATCTGGCCGAGAAAAAATACACTTCTACGTCAACAAGTAAATCAAGGTGTCCGTTTTATATATGCAACGCACGTGCCGAAAAGATTTATTCATTAACGGGATACAGAATCACTGCCACTTCAGAGAGCTTTTCTTATTGTTCTTAGTTGGAGCGGGACTAGAACAACTCGCCAGCTTACGACAGTCATTCAGTTGTTGCGCGCTCTGAGTGGCAGAAAGACGTAGACGAAACCTTAGACTGAAGTAAACCAGCTCAGTTTTTTATCAAGACTAAAAGAGGACAAATCCCACTTAGGGTGTCTGTTTGGCTTACCCTCATTGAGTAAAAGGTGACTTATCAAAAAGATTTCTACACGGCCCCAATTGTTTTAATAAGGATATATTTATAAGCCATGGGGGGTGTGGGCTAACTGGTGGACAACTGACATGGACAATGTATTCCTAGTAACACACTTTAATTTCGTCTTAATTTAGAACCGTTCCTGACTTACTATCACCGAGAATACAACATGGCTGGCTTTCTCAACAACTACCCTGGCTGTCCACTAGGAAGCTTGAATATTCCACCAAGGTCTGCTGATATGTTCAATCCAATGGTAGCAGGACCATCTTACGGTAGGGCTAGATCGTGCATTGTTATTTTGTGTGGGAAATGATGTACCATGTTGTTTGGGGCGACAGGAAAAGGTTTAGCTTTAAGAAGGGTTGAGTAGTGGAGGATAAGCATAAATCCCTTGCTTAAAAATATCAAAATCTGTATCGAAGGCTTAGGTTGCAGAAAAAATTTCAAAAACTTTAAGAAATTATTAGAAATCCAGAAGAAAATAAGGAACGGTTTGGGCTTTTCTTTTTGTAAAGAAAAGCTGAGATTGTAGGGCCTAAGAATGTACACTGTACGGACTTTGTCAACAAAGGAATAGATCTTGAAGCCAGAAATAAATATAACTGAACGCAGCACATATGTTCAAACAATGTACCATCTTCAACGCAACAATCATTTTCGTTTAATTGAATTAAAACGCTTGAAAGATTTCAGTTACACATCTCTTGGAAACAATCCCTGAGGCTTTGCTCTTGCTTCGTTGGTGTGAAAGTCCTTTTTCGATTTCACAAAAAGCAGTTATTCGATCAGTGAATATATCTCCAGAAAGCTATTACGATTGTAAAGGTTTTTTTCTTCGTTTCGCGTCAGAGCACCGCTAGGTTAATTAACCTGTATAAACTGTTTGTGAACCATTTTATGTTGAAAATCCATCAAGTGTACGTCAGGATTACAGGGTCTTCGTAAAAGGCTCCTTTCAAAATGGCCTGATATGTCGTTTCGCATATAGAATAAAGCAAATCTAAAGCTTTGTTAAGAACAGTTACTTCTCTAAGAACCCATTAAAAGAACTAAACGTTCTTGGTAATATTTTAACTAACTATAACTATAGCTCCCTTGGGACAGCAGTTCGATGATTGCAGATTCTCGTATGCGTTGAAATCACGAGTTTTACCCATATTTTTCAGAAATGCATCTTTAAATAAAGTTATTATTTTTACTTCTACAAAGCTATGAACACTAAATCCTTATTATGTATTGAATTTGGTCTCAATTGAGCAACAGGGAGCGAAGATACCACATTCATTTCGGGCAGCAGGACACATGTAATGACTGGTCCCGTTGTTTTTGACTACTTCGATATCCATCATTCTTATTCGTACCCCAGCACCTCATGTTTAAAGCTCTCAAGAATAACTTCTATATGATTCAAAATCATGAACTGTGACTTTAAAGGTTGTAATGAGACATGATGAAACCTAGAAATATGGTTCGTGCACTGACGAGATACCACCAGAAACACCTCTCGCTGGGCTATTATCAAAGCATATCGCATGAAAAACGGAACGATTTAAAAAACAAACGCATCGTTTATGCTTCAAAGTTATTCATTTCTCTCAAGAACAAAACAAAAACAGCCACTAGTTAAACGACAATTACGATATCGTTTTCTTTCAATTTCTTCACATGTTCTTTTTATTGCAATGTGATTTACAGCATTCCTCTGGTACTAAATATCTCATTTCTTTGACTGTAATGAACAAGGACAAACTTAAAGTGGACTTTCCGGCCAATGTGTCTTTCTTGGCTTTGAGACTTCGTTCATGACTTCCACACGTCTTTTCGTGGTTTGCCCTTTATTCTCTTCCCACAAAAGGTATTAGATTAAAAATAAAGAAAAGCTTTCAGAAAAAATACGTACACGATGAAAAATAAATGCCAGTAAGCTGGCATCTGGAGTCTTGTCGCTCCTGGGTGAAAGTGAAATTGCCAAAATTCACATAGAAAAAAATGCTTTTCATGACTGGAATTCTTTGGTTTTAAAATGAGGAAAAGGATTTCTGTTCTCGACACAACTTATCTGTCCTCAAAGAAAGCAATATAAGAAACTAGAACTTTAAATTATTCTTGTTCAAACGCCGACAATGAATCAGTTCAAGTCCAAACAAAAGTGAGTGATATGTGTTGTCGTTTATTGGCATATTTGTGTTTGTTCAATAACAACTTCGGAAAGAAAACCTCATATCCCGGTTTGTTTAGCCGTCGAAAAACAAGTGGAAGTCATCCTTTTGAAACGGTTTTCCCGGAGATGGCATTACGGAAAGTAAAGTCTGCCTTAGGTCTATAAAATGAGCAAAATGAACAAAAATAGGGATCTCTTAATTTAGTTATTACTCTATTTTTATTTACTGAAGACTTTGTGGAATTCACGAGTATACAGAAAGGTTGTGTATGCCTTTAGGCTGTTGGGAAACCGAATAAAATATAATTTTGGAGAAAAGAGTTGGCTTTTTTCTTCAAATATTTAAAAAATTGAGGGCTTTTTTTTTTCTTTTTTTTCTGTAAAGAAAGCTCTAAAGAAGAACACAAGTTTCACTGTACCACAAATCGTTTTGGCCAACATGAGAATGGCAATTGTGTTTTTATCATAAGATAATGGAAGTCTTCATAAAATAACAAAAAAAATGCACAAATTACAATCATGTAGAATACTCATTTCAGCATCCAAAACAGGGTTAGCTTAAAGTATCAATTTTTCGCTTAATTACAGTGAACATCAACAAAATATATGGGACGTTCAATTTTTTATATTTTAGTCAGTGCTCCGTGCGTGGCCATTATTCACACCGTGTATTTGAGCATTAAAGGGGACATACAAGCGAATGCAAAAGGGAAAATGGCAAAAGGAAATCCTTAATAAAAGACTAGGTTTAAGATGTCTTAAAAACTACCGAAGGAAAAGAGAAATAAAAGCAAAAAACAAAAAATCTATGGAAAAAAAAATGAATGTGGAAAGTGCAAAAATAACATGAAGTCCAAGGATATGAAAATGATATGTCAGCTTTGTGAGCAAGATGGGATCGTATTTTTTGTTCATTTTTTCTTGTTTTT
>OCZR010438534.1:0-18482 GCA_900234385.1 Anemonia viridis | reverse complement strand
TTTAATTTGTTATTTTTTAGATATTTATTTTTTAATATTTGAGAAATTATATAGTGGATGTATTTCAATGTAAAGTACAAAAAATATGCTATTGACATTTTAAGCCATTAATTGTGAAATTTTTGGTACACGACAATCGCAAAACTGCACGGAATTGCATAGATTGAACCTATATTGCCAATATTCGAATTATCTATATTCATAATGTATTTTTGATTTTTGCACAGGATATCCAAGAAAACAGCGAAGAGAACGAACCACGTTCACCAAAAATCAGCTCGAAATTCTAGAAGAACTGTTCTCCAAAACTCGTTACCCGGACATCTTTATGAGGGAAGATGTTGCTATGAAGATAAGTCTCCCCGAATCTAGAGTACAGGTGAGGTCTATCATTTGTATGGCTTGTGAAACATATATTTTTTTGTCTTTAATACCATTTGTGCATTCTTCATCTGTTCCTACTCTGATCGTAATTGGGTGTTGTCCTTCCCCCGCTAAAACTGCATGAGAATCAGGGTTTTAACTTAATCTCGTCTCAACGGATATTGTGGCAAATATCCAAGACGTTGATGAAGCTAATTTTTTAATTGTCCAAGAAGAAACAAAGGTATGGTCATTCGTAATGTGAAAATTAATCAATTTAGTGGCAGAGAAACACAAAGAAACCCACGAAAAACCATAGCCTTAATAAAGCGATTTCTGCTGTCACTTTATGTGTTTCTAAAAAACTTAAAGAGCATGTTTCAGTTTTTCTTTATTGTGGCTTATTTAAAGACGATGAATAAGTGAACCAAATCTTCTTTAACTCTCTTGTTAAGTCTTACAAAACACACACAAAAAGATAAAATTATTGGTTTGATTTCTGTTTTAAATGGTCATTTTTGATGCCTGGTCAATACACCCAAACAAACTGATGTAGCTAATTCCAAAGGGTGGTTTTGATATTGCCATTTTGTCCTGTTTTGACAGACTATCCTTTTTTTCCTTCTTCAGTCTTCTTCTTCTTCTTTTTTAAAATTGTACAGGCGTGAGTGAGAAGTTTATTGATAAAACTGACCTCAATCAAAGATTTCATATTTTTTCACATATTTTTTGGCTCAAACAACTTGTTCCATGGGTTCGTTCATTTTAACTTTGACATTCCGCCATCGACAGGTGAATGGATCAAAAAAAAGAATAAGACGAGCCAAAACCCTTTTGACATTTTGACATAATTTTTAGGTTTTTGTATCATTTTTTGTAATTAGCCTCCCAAACTTTTTAATTTAGCTATATAACATATAATACTTTTTCTTCTAAGTTTATATGAATGAGATTTTTTTGGCAAAACGCTTGTCAAATATGAAAGTAATTCGAGGTATTTCAAAATCGCTCAAGGGATGCCTTTTTTGCCCACAATGGATAACTTTTCAGAACTTTAATGCATTTACAAAACAAAGTTGCTCTTCCACGCCTTTTTGGCTGTATTTAGTCTTCTCTTCCTTAAAACTAGTATTAACCTTGAAGCAAGTTTACATATAAAGCAAAAACAACGATATTTTTAACCATTTGAGTTCACGGACCCAAAGCCTTCTTGACAGATCGAAAATTGACATGTTTACCGTCTCGTCCAAGTATTTTTCCCTCTAAACCAGATTCTTCTAAGTACAAAAGAGCATTTGCATTGAAAGAGTATGAAAATACCGTAATTAGGATTTGATGTAAAAGGAAACATGCAGGTGGGAGTCAAGGAGCTGAGCTTTTTTCTACCTCAAGATACAAGCAGATATCGATTCTTAAAAAAGGCAAATGCTCTAGAGATTTATTGATAAGAATCTAAGGAATAATGAATGGGAGGGTTATGGCTACAAAGACTGACGGAAACGTTCCTGAGAGTTCTTTTTTATTATTGGAATTAAGTCCTAATGGCTGTCAGGGCGTGTGTAGAGTACGATCAGTTGAGTATTTCAAAAAATGACCATGTGAAATTGCTAATTATTTTTCCAATACTTTTAGCAAGAAGACTAATAAAACTAAGACTTTGATACAGACCATTCCTATAGTCTTTTGAAGATAATTTCTTAGTTTAATTCCAGCTATGATTTATGATGAGGCTATTTATGTTTTTGAAATATTTAAAGGTTGGTAGGAGGGCAAATATATGAGAGGGTATTCAAGACAAAACGTCTTAAGTATACCCCTCCTGGGTAGTTACGAGTAGATTAGTTTCGACTTATAAACTATAGATAAAGGGTTTGATAATATAATCTCGAACATCTTACAGCACTTTATCTTTATTTCTGCACAACGAAGAATGTTGATCTTTCCGTTCACCCAAACTATCTTTGTCATGTGAGAAGAAAAAAATAAAAGTTTTGTGATAAAGTACACATCAGTTGTTTTGCATTCCAACACGACGGACCCATGCCACAGTAAACATCTATTGCCCATTACTCCAGGTACAGCAACACACAGAGCAAGTAACTCAGCTATCTTCTTAAACTTGGACCAACTACTTAACAGTTATTTGGAATAGCAGAGAATGGCATAAAGTTGACACGTAGCTTGAAGGCTATTGCATCAGTGTGTCAATCAAAGCGTTCTTAATCCAGTTATATAACTCTAAATGCATTACGTAAAACGTCCTATCGCATAATTAAGTCGGTTAATCCAACCTATTGATTATTTTCTTTCAATTTTACGATATTTTCTACTATATCAAGCATTAATGGTATCTCGAATGAGAGATTAGGTATTTCTTGACGCCAAAGTCTGATGGAGCGATACAGAGAACTTGTCAAAGCTTTGGACATGTACTGATCTAATTCCACAATGTGGGTTTCCGTTTTGTGAGAATAGCCTGCTGACAGTGGGCTGGACATACCACTTGAAATCACCCTTATCATCCATGCATTGGTCATAAGCTGCTTTTTATTTCCCCTCACTTAACTCGGGCTCTTGTGGAAAATCAAATGATGGAAACAAACATTTACTGTACGTTTGACGATTATATAGATCTGGATGCGAGATTAGTTAGATATCTATAAGGCCATACAAAACGACTTGCAAAATGAAATGACAGCTCTTTGAAATCAAAGGCTAAGTGCTGATTGGTGAACTGATATCAATAATTAGCATTTATCATTTGTCTTTCGTCTTATTAGTTTGCACGTGAATGGGAAGGCACTCTGATAGGGCAAACATTTTTATTTTCCATTGTCAGCTAAAAGTAGAACGAAAAAATGACATCAGCATCATGTCGCCTCTTTTCCTCCATCTTTAGTACTTGCTTTATCACTTGATCTACAACCACAGGAAGTAGCTAGGTCCAGTGATCATTCCTTGATATATTTATAATCGTTTATGGCATTCTGAGGCTAACCCTGCATTTATCAAGTCGATCTGTCAGCCGACCATTTGTTTAAAGCAACTTCAAGCTGATCTAAGAAAAACAAATAGCTAATAAGATTAAGACTAAATCCTGCTTCCTAATACCACTTCTTAATGAGCATTTAGATCCACGTATGTCTTAACAGTACTCCACATATTGAATTGAAACTAACCCCTTTCTTTTATACTTACCAGGTATGGTTCAAAAATAGACGAGCAAAAGCCAGACAACAGACCAAGGGGGAACAAAAGCCAAAGCCCAAGCCCAAATCCCCTCCAATTACAAAGGATCTTCCACAGCCAGTACCACCATCACCCTGTAGGTATGCAAGCTGCAGTGGGAATATCTGGAGCCCTGCACACGAATCAGTACGACCCAGCCTTTCAAATTTCCCATCACATTCTGTCATGAACAATGGCATGTCACCAAGCAATTCTGGGGCATTCATGTCCCCACCCCAGGCTCCACCGTACTTCTGTTCTCCTTCAAGTGGGCCATATATGTCTTTGGACCATATGCACCCAATGGCACCTCGATAATCACCTAAGCTGTACAATATCAAGCGATATAAGAGTTTGGGAAGATTTATAACATATTCTTAATTCATAAATGTTAATTATTTTAATTAGATCAATCTCAGATAAATTTAGGAAAAAATGATTTTTGAGGATGAGAATATTGACCACTACGAAAAAAAACAGAAAATAATAAAAGTACCTGTATATGTTAGTAAGCTAAATTATAATTATTCATGTTAACTTAATTATATACATATATAAACGCTTGGCATGACATGTGGCAGTCGGATTAGGGATCAAGATACGTAACATTAAATCTCCGGCTACCGTTAGATCCTCTGTAATATAAACAAGAGATCAAAGGTCTTTAGTGCTGCATTCTCGAAAGATCAGCAGTTGCTTTTTCTTTGTACTTTTAGTAGAAAAGGCATTTACCAGTATAGGATCTTTTGAAAATTATCTTTGACACGAGGCAAAAGGGAAAGTACAAAATAAGTGGTTGCTCATTCTTTATCGAGAGGGAGGGCTGGTGCATTGCTGATTTTCACTTGCACAAATTTGCTTGACCCCTACACAAAAAATTCCCTTTATCCATTTTAGTCCAATCCTTTGAGAAGCATAAGAAATAATAACCCACCCCCTATTTGCACCAGCCCCCCCTCGATAAATAATGACCAGTCCCTAAATAATCCCATCAATCATAAGCGTGTTTTTTCTTTTTCTTATTGTTTTGTTTTGTTTCTTTTTCTTATTTTAAATTCCTCTTAGCCTCGCATCCAAGGCAATTTTTAACTGAAAATAATAGGTTCCAAGAACTTGCAATTCTAGATCTCTTGTTTTCCCCCCTCCAAATTGAGCTGCATTCCGAACGTGCTACAAGGGCGGGATTTATATTTCAAAGTAATTAGTTAATTTACTTAAAAAGAACGCAAAAACAAAGGCTGTGAAATATTTCCTATATTTGTTTATTTGATGAACATAAAATTAATCTGTACGTATACACTTTGTTGGTTATTTTAATTTTGAATCCAGTAGTAGAAAAATCTTTGCATCCCTCATGCAATAGAAAGTGGATACCACTTGCTATAGAAAATGGATCCCACATGCAATAGAAAGTGGGTCCCACTTAACTTGCAATAGAAAATGGATCTCTCATGCAATAGAAAGTGGATCCCACATGCAATAGAAAGTGGGTCCCGCATTCAATAGAAAGTGGGTCCCAAATGCAATAGAAAGTGGTTCCCACTTGCAATAGAAAGTGGTTCCCACTTGCAATAGAAAGTGGTTCCCACTTGCAATAGAAAGTGGATCCCACATGCAACAGAAAGTGGATCCCACTTAACTTGCAATAGAAAACGGATCTCTCATGCAATAGAACGGTGGATCCCACATGCAATAGATAGTGGGTCCCGCATTCAATAGAAAGTGGGTCCCAAATGCAATAGAAAGTGGTTCCCACTTGTAATAGAAAGTGGTTCCCACTTGCAATAGAAAGCGGATCCCACATACAACAGAAAGCGGATCCCACATGCAACAGAAAGTGGATCCCACGTGTAACAGAAAGTGGATCCCACATGCAACAGAAAGTGGATCCCAAATGCAATAGAAAATGAAGTGGACAAATATAAGAATAATTCTTTCCCTTCCTTGATACAACTAATTAGATACGAAATCGAATTTAATTTAGTTTAATTAAGTCCTTATTATTGAGCAACAACAAAAACCCGAAACAAACTTTCACGAAAAGCAATCAATGTTATGATAATCAATAATAAATAGATAAATAGCCATGGATATTTGTTTTGTCTAATTCAGACTACTTGTCATTACTTTGAGAATAGGATTCGATCTCTTGTTGTATTTAATATCCATACAAAGAAATGATACTCAAGGGAATGACACTTGCTCTGAAATTTGCAAAGTATCACGTCCAAATTAAAGAGGCCTATTCCTCTTAGAATTCTTTACTTTATCCATATCGAGATGTTTCTTATCAACTCTATTGGGAGTTGAAGTTAATTATGGTGTAAATTTGGCCAACAACAGAAACCTGACGAATTCGAAAAGGGTGAATTTGATATATGATGTATCATGAATGTAAGTACTGCATGGCTCAAATTTATTATATATAACTAATAATGGACCCATCTCAAAACTATATTGAATGCGAGACTAACATGCGCATGTAACAAAATGCCCAAACTCCATCGAAAAAAGTATGTTTTTTGTATTTCATGTTAGTCGCGTATCCAAGATAATTTTGAGTATGGTCTATTGCTGTGTCCTGAATTGTGTCCTGAACCATATATATGTTCAGCTGTAGGCTCAGCTTAAATGTAAAGTAAAAAGTTGAACAAATTCATGTTCATTTAGTATTCCTTGCTGGTTTGGCTATACAAAGCAACTGATTCCAGGTTAGGACCAGGTTAGGAAGGGGGGCAAATGGTGACCACATTATGGTTATTCCTTTAATCCTCCACTGTGTTGATGGGGAAAATAATTATCATTTGAATCAAGCCACAAAACCACCAAGACATTTTCCTGGGGCAATTGAGAAGGGTTTCCAGCAGTAGGTGTGCATCAGGTCCTGAAATATTATTCTGTGGTGTACTATCTGGAAGGTTCTGGAAAAACACCACGGTTATTGACATATACTGTCCGCTAAAAAGACGAGACAGCAAAGACCATGCAAACAAACAAGCAAACAAAGTAGCTAGTCAGAAAAAAGTAAGAGTATTTTAACCATTGCAACAAACTGCAAGGCTAGCAAGCAACTAAACAAGGACAAGCAAACAAGCAAACAAGCAAACAAGCAAACAAGCAAACAAGCAAACAAGCAAACAAGCAAACAAGCAAACAAGCAAACAAGCAAACAAACAAACAAGCAAACAAGCAAACAAGCAAACAAACAAACAAGCAAACAAGCAAACAAGCAAACAAGCAAACAAGCAAACAAGCAAACAAGCATACAAGCAAACAAGCAAACATACAAACAAGTCAGGATTATATGGAATGAATAATACATTTTTGAGACAGCCCAACCGTGTAATTAAAAGCAATTTATTGAACTTCTTACTCAACTAGAGAATTGTTCACAATGACTGAAGTCAAGAGAGTAGCTAAGAAAAACTGAATATGATTGCCACGAATGTACTGATATTAATTTCCAACTAAAATTTTAACTCTGCTCTTGCGGTCCAATTCCAGCGTTACAGGGAACTGCATCTGTGTTTCTTGATATTCTATGGAAGGAACATAAATGAGGGGAGGGACTGGAGGTGCGAAATCCCCCAACATCGTCGAACCAATAGAGAAAAAAAGCAAAATTCGCCGAAGTCTTCTTAACGTCCTTTGGTATATGGTTGTCTCTCTAGTGATGAATAAATGAAAAATGCAGGCCATAAATTGAGTCATGATTTTTCAGTAATGAAACCTAAATTATAGAAAAGTAATGCCATGTTTCAATGATGGGTTTATAAAACATTAAGTTATTGTCCCTAAAAAGTGATGTTTCATCTTAATCCATGGTATTGTTTTCTGGTTCAACATGAATCGTGATAAAAAGTGACATTCTATGTTATACTGTCAAAATTTCGACAATTTTTCTTTATTGAATTGGACAGAATTAATGGAACTTTCAGCTTATCTATTACTGATTAGCTTTCTATTCTATCTTTCTAATATTTAAAAAATTAAATTTATTATTTCCAAGCATTCTTCTTCCAAAATAGAAAAAATATTTCATACGTATTTGTCGGATTTAATATCAAAATCTAAGTTTCAACCAACAAAATTTTTGTCTAATTTCGTCTAATTTCTTCTAATTCCATGGTGAATGAATTGATGAGTGAAATGTCTAATTGTACTTTGTGATTTTGAGTACAAATATATTGTACAGTTTTGTAGGTATATATGATAATACGATAAAGTATTAAAAGGCAGTTTTGGTGCATCATGGTGATAGCATCCAAGGGCCAATACACGGGCCCTCGTTTCCGTTCCTTCTAGCATGAACACACGAAATCGTTGCCAAAACAAGAAATGAGTTCTTAGATAATCTGAGATGGTTGAGAAGTACCCTTGCATTCATATCACAATCCCTAAAAATTGGTTTTAACATTCTTTAAAAAAATATTGTTGTTAAAACTGTTTATGACAAGAGATAAATGTAAAAAAAGCTAATGCGAAGCAGAGACATTCTTGCTTTCTTACTATATCGAACTAGACACAGACCGATTCAATCAGTTCGGTTAACAGCAGTCCCAGCACTGTATACGTATGCACAGCAATTAGGATCTTGGAAAGTACTGTTCAAAGTACTTTGTCGTCAGGAACTGCCAAAATTTAATTAATATATATATAACTCGCATCAAAACCTAAAGTAAAATTTCAGTTAAAGGTTGTGCAATTTCTAAGCTTGAAAATCGGTCTGCAAAGTATGGTTTTAAATGATGCACAGTTATTTGTAATAAATTCTAAAAAAAGATTGAGTTTTACAATGGCATAAACTACGTACAAAAGCAGAACACCAAGGACTCATTCATAAGTTAATTGATTTTGTGACCAAATATGTATCCCTTTTTCTGACATGTATACGTTTTTCTTCAATGTTTCACTGCTTTTAGTGTTATAGCTTGCACTATAAGTTGATCAAAAGTTGTTTGTCAATGTTTTGAAACACTCAAAACTGCAAATCACTAAGAAGCTTAGAAACTTCTATTGTCAACACTTTATAACAAGGTTACGCGTGAGATCATGACTTCTAATTCCCGAAGCACATGGAAAACTGTGTCCGGTGTAAAGTACGGTGAATTGTGATTTACGGTTTTGCCCGATCCTTATTCAAGGTCACTGCAGATGGCATAGTACTGCATAGTTTGGCTACACCCAAAGTTAAAGAATTCATTTCGTTTGGACAAACTTCTTTTTGGTTACTTTAATTGGCATGGCTTTAGGAAAAATGATTAAAAGACGCAAATTTTTTAATCTTTATAAATTAATTATTTCTGCGCTTATCAGCCTCCTTGACAGGTTGTCAGATTAGTAATGATTTTTGGAGTGTAAGACTCACAAATCTGGTCGTGATTGCACCAATCCATCTTGTCATTTTCCCAGGTACATTATGGATAATACCTGAATAGGATGATAGCCAAAAAAGTGTCAGTCTTGCTTCCTGTATTGTGAACACGAGGTCTGGCTGGCCCTAAACCCTGCCAGTGATATTTATATCAATGCTAAGCTGACAAGCAGGATGGTTGGTCCATGCTAAGAATGTCTTGATCCACTCTTATCTGTTCCAAACATTTTTGACATTTCTTGAGTGGTGCATTCATGTGCTCTTTTCATGTTTGTGTTTGTGTTTGTTTCAAGGGAATCTTTCCTGTACAAAACGTCTTTGATGCACGCATTCCAGAACACTACAGGGCATTCCAAAACATTTAGGGCCGGGATAAAACCAATAAATGTTCTTTTACTTGTCCTTCTTCTCCATCCTCGTGTCACTTGCAGATGAATAAACGATATTCAACTGACCTCATAATATAATTTTCCAAAAGCTCGGAAACCTTTCTTAAATTGATAAAGAGCTCACAGTCGAATTAGGTGGATATAGCTGGATTACAACTATAAAGATTATATACAAGTCCTCCTCTATTATCTCAGTGTCAAAAATAAGCCAAAACACTTCCCAAAGATTGTCTTGCGAGAGAACTCGAAAATTCAAGAGAGAATGAATGTTTACTTTAAATGAAGCAAAGGCGTGGTTACATCAAGTGTAACAAAAGTGTTCCTAGTGGATTGCGCTCCTGAACATCGACAAAGACAAAGCTATATTGTTTATCCTGCTAGTCTGGGGCACAATACTAAGAGACTTGTTGCAATTGTATCGTCGCCAGAGCTGCTAGCATGTAAGGTAGACTGTCGCGACAATCCATGATAAAGATGGGTTTTACATCAGAAACCTCCTTAAAACAGGAAACGCTAATCCACCAAATCACTATTGCTAATGTCAAACTGACATCAAAATGCTCCTGTGGTATTGGTTCCAGCAAACTTTCTCATCAGTCACTTTTAGTTTCTTGGAAAGGCCAGCTGAAAGAGGAAAAACATCTTAGGAATACCGTTAGATTCCCTACAAAATATGGCAAGACCTTTTGGCTCAAAATTAAAACATTTTTGCATTTTCTTTAGTTGTATCGAGAAATGCCAATGATCATAAAGTCGTGGGGTTGGGGGCATTACTTGTCAATCTTGCTGAGCCTTGGCTATCTCCTTGCGCTAATCCCAAATCGTATAGCGCGTGATAAAGGTTCTTTTTCTGATCTTTGCTTGACGTTTGCTTCTTCAGTAACAAACAAAACGATATCCATCGATTTTGGCGCCTCCTAAAATAATCTATTATTAGTTCATATGAGAAGCTACTAACCGTGTTAAACTGCGTGGAAAGGATCATACCTCCACAGTTTACGAGGAATACTGTTTTATTCTTATGTGTGCACTGGAAGGTATCAAAACTCCTCCAGTGCACCACTCACAAAGATATTTGGCTTCATTTTATTTTTGCCGCGTAACGTATCTGAGAAAATGCAAACGCCATGAGCAGCTTACAACGAAACCCAACCGCAACTATCCATTTTGGAATCCTGTCAGGTGATTGATTGACTGAGCATTAGGTTCTCGTTCAGTTTATACCTCTCCAATAACAGCTATTCTAAAACAGCTACAAGCGTAGGTTTTTAGAGATCAAATAGTCAAAAAAATTGATTCTAATCTTACTAGTAGTTCCAAACACAACATTCGTCCTCAGAAGACAAAACCCTGACAGGCACTCTAATTACTCTAGCGGATTTTCCTCTGTTCTTACGTGAAGGCATTGCTAAGGATTAAGGTCACTTATCGCAGTTTAAATCCTGATGAACTTGGAAAATACGCTTTACTTTGAACTAACTAACCCTTCTTAGCTACCCCCGTACTGAAGGCTCCGTAGCGGGAGCTGTGGGATGTTGAGATGTTCTGTCGTTAGAGCACATATCTAGGAGTACTAAAAGTTGATGAAAAACTAAGACCTGAGGTAGCCTGATTTGATTCTGAACTCCCAGGAAAATAGGAGTTCTCATTTTAAAAGCTTAGTAACGAGAGGAGGCGAGAAGCTTGCTCAACAGTACGTAGAGGTTATCTAATGATACACACACACACCCATCCACACATACAGTATGGTATTTGGGTCTTCAGTACTAGTGTCCACTCATACATCTATACCGTCACGCTTTCACTGTAGTATCAATTCCTATTCCATGTTATTGGAGACCCCTTCTTTAAGGGACACATAGTTCAAAACGAATTTGGGCAACATTGGAGGAAACCAAAATGTGAAAAGCCCGTGGTTTAGGAGGGAAGCCACTTTGTTAACTATTGGCCGGCATGGGAGATGTGCCACGAAGGCTTGATTGGCCTAACACACCCTTCTTTGATTAATGAGTCTGACTTTGTATGTCTTCAATATTGACCATGTACGATCTCCTATGGCTTAATCATAGGACAAGGGTGGGGTACAACCTCTCCGATGATGCCTTCCCCGCTTTTTGCTTGGTGCTAAATACTCTGACCAAAGCAGCAGTGCGTTGCCACGATTAGCTTTGTCTACAGGAGGATTATTGGAAGGTAATTTAGAAATTTGAAATTGGTTATCTGGTGTTGCATTGCGCCTTTTGGAAGATTTTCGATATAGCCATTAGTTTGCTCTCACCTAACCGACTTCAGCTATCCGGGAACGAAACAGGAAAATACGGATAGAAAATCCCCCAATCTCGCATTTTGATCTCGGATATAAAAATTCATGATTATATTTTCTGGATGAGCTATATAAAAGCTGAACTTGAGGGAGTTCGTTTGTTTAGTGATACATATTTTTAAGGGCAGCACGAGTGGCGTAGCGGTTCAAGCCGGCGCACACCTCTCACCGAGGTCGAGCCCCGCAGAGCTCGGTGTCGTATGTGAGTGGAGTGTTTGATGGTTCTCTCCTGTGCTTCGAGGGCTGTTCTCCAGGTTCTCCGGTTTTTCCTCCCTCTACAAAAATCAATTTCTAAATTCCAATTGGAAAGCAGTGGAAGAAGAGCCACTCTGTGCAATCCACTGTTAATTCTCATTCATCATTTAAAGAGTCGGCTCATTACTACTCTCTTGGCAATGATCGTCCTACATGTATACACCCCATATAAACGTGTTTTGTAAATGATACCTAATGCCATGAAATACCACTAAGGATACCACAGGAGTGCATGTAGCCGTAAGAGTTATAAACCGCTTTACACTTCCTTAAGGGGCTCAAAGCCACCTCATGTCGGATTTTAGTCTTAGTATTATTGTCATCGAGGTCTTCTTCAGGGCCTTTTTGATAAAGTATTTTGATACACAACTACATCTATAAAAAAATCCAAAATTCCCTTGAACTATGTACAACAAACAACTACTATTTGTAGGAACCTCGTCATTTCCCTCATACTCATGATCAAGTCAGTATATACGTATCTGATAATGATGGGGTTTTTAGGCGAATACACTTATCAAGTAAAGCCCAGAACAGAATCGACCCATGCCCTATCCCAAATAGTGATTCAATCCGGCGAGAATGATACATGCAAAGTTTCAACGGTGAACTACCGCACCAGAGATTTCTTTTCTCCATCATTCCTGATGACTTAATTCCCATTCACAGTGCATCAAAGCCCTTTTTTCTGCGCAAGAAATACAAGCAAATGCCAGTTTACGTTTTTCACCCTTCAGGACCTTAGACTACTACCCCATTAATCATACTTAGTATAGACCTCCTGGATACAGTACAAAAAAACGAGCAGTAAAGACATTCAATGCTATTAACTGCACCACGTGTCCAGGAATCGACCCCATAACAACGTATAGGGATAAATTTCACAGAGATCTTTACAGTGCGTACCGTCATTTTTGACAATGAGTTCTTTTGTCACTAGAGTGTGGCAAAGCAAAATATCTAAAAATTAAAAATCAAAAGAATTCATAATTGAAAAAGTGGGCGTAAATTTCAGATATATTTACATGTATTTTACATATATTTCGAGCGAGAGCTGCTTTTTTTCAGGTTTCTTCTGTTGATTAAGTTTTGAATTCTCTGGTGGTTTCTATATTAGTACAAAAGTTTTGTACTGTACAGGCCTACACATGGCCTTGAATTAGATTACAGAAAAGAACGTCCAAATGCCGCAACTCTGATTAAATTAGAAAACAACATTTGCTATCGTTCAGATGCTTTCTCTTTTCATTAACAAGACTATTGGCTTATTCTGTTTTATGTAGCCGACAGACCAGATTTAATTTCGCATGCAACAAAACCTCTGTTTGCTCAAATTGACTGAGTAAAAAGCCCGAAATGAAGTGAGTCTCGGCCGATAAATTGTTTGCGGAGGTTATTAAACTGTGTTCGGTGTCCGGCCTGCAGTTGGTGACTTGATTAAAGTTTGGATTTGTACATTCAATTTCTTTGTCAATTGTCTATTGAAAGTCAAGTATTTTCAAACTAAAGTTAACTCTGAAATTGCCTTTTATTTATCTAGCACTTAGGGAATAGCGCTAAAGAGTTTTCACTAC
Source organism: Anemonia viridis (assembly GCA_900234385.1). Classification (NCBI taxonomy): domain Eukaryota; kingdom Metazoa; phylum Cnidaria; class Anthozoa; order Actiniaria; family Actiniidae; genus Anemonia; species Anemonia viridis. The sequence goes on along the minus strand of OCZR010438534.1, from coordinate 4,976 downwards.
TTGGCCTAGTGTTCTAAGATGAACTTGATGTAGCAGAGACGACTGATGTGCTGTTCGTTCACATCGCTCCAATTAAAAAATACGAAGCCTTCCTTTTGACCTGTACCGGTAGTAGCGTCGTCTTCAGCACTCATTTCATATGACTTTCGGTGTAGAAATTCTGCCTTCTTTTTTTCAATTAAAACAATCGTACAATGAAATTCTCATCGCCGAAGTATTTTTTCCAATGATACCGGAAATGAGCAGGCGGTAGAACGTTCCTCAATGTGCTGCGTTTTTTATTCAAATGCTAATCTTTAAAAAATGGCCAAATTTACAGTAAGTCATGCAAGCAATTGGCGGCCTTCTACCTTTGAAATCACCTCAAAAGCATCAACTACTTTTTCTTATGGACACTTCTTAATTTCCAATAAAATAATTATTGAATGATCATCACAGTGGAAAAACCTCGCCTCCTTCACGCCACCAATGGTCGCAGTGATCTTGAGTATCATTCAGGAATCCCAAGAGGCAATCAAAACCAAAGAATTTCTGATGATAGGCTCTGATGCGTGTGTCCATTGTTTGAGCTATTGTCCAAGACCATACATCAAGTAGTCGGATAGCGTTTGATATAGAGCAGAGCAAGGTTCACGCTGTCCTGAGATAGACTCGGCCTTGTCAGGGTGTCCCGTGAAGTCGTTAACCGCAACAACTTCGACCTCCAAATAACATATTGTCCCAAGCATTGCCCTGTTAAGATATCAGGTAAGAATTTAAGTCTTCTTTTGAACTAATTCATGCCATTTCTCTGGCCTAACGTCAACCAACATGGATATAAATAGCTCTTGTCTGTGCGTTTCCTTGAGTTTATACAGGTTTATATAAATCGCTTGCGTTTGCACGTAGTTCACAATGAGACGTCAAGCTCGGATACGGACAACTAAATCTGTCGCTAAAGCTGAATAAAACCCTAATCCTTGTGTATTGTAAGCAAGGCACTGGGTAAATGTTATTCCTTTTTTTAAAGCTATTAATCGAGGGTGTCGAGAAAGGGTCGATTTAATTCTCGTTTAGGAGCGTTTCCAAGCGACTTTGGTGTAACCGGATTAGAAGTAAATCTGAGGGGCCTACGGTTTCGCCAAGGCTTATCCTCCAAAGCCAACGAGTGAATGTTTTGTATACACACACATGAAAGGTAAAGCAAGCATTACGCCTGCTAAACCACGTAAGACAATTGAACCAATTCAGATGTCTTTGCATTGACATCAACATCATTCAAGCTTCACACTCCGTTCGGGACATCGATGCGTTTATTACTCGATGAGAACCACACGACTATTTGTATATTTGACAACATATCACGAATACACACGACTCCATAAGCTTTTCCTTCGACCGACTTCAGGGTTTCAGAATACGTCCAGAAGAAAGAGCGAAAAAAAATGACTTGAATGCTAACGCTTATTCTGATGATTCTAGAATACATGCTCTTGTTTTTGCAAGTTAATGAGAGAAAAACACAAGTGGCGAAGCGTTCTGTAAACTTTGTATTACCTTTCTGTTTACAATTGCTTTTCGGCTTGCTATAAAGACTGTTTGTTTGAACTGTGCTTTACTTGTTTAATGAGCAACGCGAAGCCATTATTTAAAAGATCCTACCACGATTTGTTTTCACGACAACACACGATCTCTGTCAGACATGAAACTGAGTTGTGGAAAACGATGAAGGTAAGATCAATCAATGTAAATACGCCTTTCTACACCTAAATGAATAAACTCAATTGAAATACCATAACATTCTTGAGAAACTTTTATTGAGATTTTGCTCTGAAATTATATAGCATTGGTATATGAATTGTTACCACACCTTTTTATGTGTAGGTTTTGCTCAGCTGGGTTGTACTTGCGGATACCTTTGTATTTTTTAAATTAAATCTTGAACTTATATGATTTGATTCAGAGAAATTATGAGAAACTAGTTCGCATAACGAACAGAAAAACAAGAAAAACAAGAAACAGAAAATTGGTTGAAACTAGGATTTTCAGTGGGGTGTAGGGGTTTCATTCAAAAATCCCTCGCGCACATTTTACCCCGAATCCACTTTTGAAATCAGCTCTTTCGACATTTTTCGTTATTGTTTATCATTTGTATTATTTCTGGTTGTATCTTTTGACATGTGAATGGAACAATCTTGATACGTGTCTAGAAAAAATGTTCTTATTCCAATATTTCCACTGTTGTTTGCCTAGAACCACCTCATCTCAAACACATCGGCTCAAACTCTAATCCTTTCACATGCCGTTACTAACAACCAGGTATCACGAAATAAACCCCGCACGGACAAGCCAAACATTTGGGTTTAATTTCATTTGGAAGTATAAATGGTATATCAACTGTGATGGGCTTAATTCTGTGGTTTTGAGTCAGATGGCTGTTTAATTGTAAATCTGATTGAAAACGTGTATCGTACTTCTCATAGGTATAATGCAGATTTGTCCGACCGCACTGTCAAGAGGCAGCTTTTCTTCTTGTCGTTTGTACAAAATGGCTGTCAAATTTAGCTCACTCTATACTTTTGATTAATCATTTGGTATTTCACCTTGCCGACTTATTAGACCACAAAACATGGACGTGGGCCTTCGTTGACCAACGGCGGTACTTTGTACAACTTTAGCTTTGTTCACTTAGTATTTCTGATGATTGTCTGTTCTTGGTTTCGCAATTATTCGATTCAAATCAATCAGAGTAACGAGATGATTTGCTCGCTACTATCACACAACGTATGCTTGCTGTCCATCTGGAACTACACTGCTAGTTTTCATTCAGTTTTGGAATATCTTGGAAAACAACAGCGTGTAGTTTATCAGTTTTCAATAAAAGACCTTTATTCATATATTATTCTTGCTGAAATCTCCTCTGCGTTTTCTGGCACACCTTTTTGCTAGACTCGGTGTTGATTTTCGTGGGCTTTCGTTTGCAACATGTTTGCAAAAATTACCGTCGCCGGCAAAGTGGCCAAGACTGATCATCATCATGTTAGGCAAATATTTGAAAATGATAAAAACAGAGTTCGTTCTTTGAGATCAACAAAAAGCAAAGGACACGGAAGCGTACATTTCAAATTTCGCGATTGTACTTTTAAAAGGAGTAAATGGTTTCTCGCTGGATAGCCAATGCAGAAAACAACTTATTTCATTCTTGAGAATAAAAATTTTTTCAATATTTATTGGTATTGCGACAAAAGACAATTTTCAAACTAGAAAAATTCAATGCTTCACATTACCCCATGGCGAAGAGCAAAGGTTTTCTGAGCTTCGTGCTATTTCAGCGAGCGAACAAAATTCTCGTACGCCTTAATCAGCTTACAGTAAATGAGCGTCAAAAAGTAGAGTACAGTTGTTTTTCCTTTCCACCTCTGTTTGCGCATGCAGTCGTGGAATTTCAATAGATTTATTTTGATGTGGCCTGGGTGAACTGATTCTTGTTCTACTGTACTCGCGTTAAAATGTGAAAAAAATTAAGTTTGCTTTATTACATTACCAGCAGTCATAAAAAAGCGTTGAAAAATACACGCCATTGTTCTACAGTATTTTAACAAGTTACCAAATCAGCTTCGTTATTTTCCCGCCTATTTTTTATATCTTTTTATTTTCTGAGTTCGACATTAAACTAGAAAATTCTAGAAGCCACGACACCACAATAAGCAAGTTGATGATAAACAAGTTGTTTCCTCAGAGTCCGGCCGTTGGACATAGCTCTTCGCTAATGTTTCAGTTGTATTTTAGTTATGATTTAGTTCTCCTGGTCAAAATATCTATCGAAACAGTAAACATGGACGGATAGCAATTGTGAATTTTTTCCGGATTTTAAAGATTTGAGTTTCTCGGCTCCAAGCACCGAAAACAAGATGTCGGAGATATTGTATTCAAGTTGCCATATTGTGTCAAGATAGTTAGTTCGTTTTTGCGCTTTCTGGTTTATTATTATTATTGCTATAATCATCTTGCTGCAGCAATTCTTAGTTTGATTTAATAGGAACTGTTCAAGGTAACTATTAGTTGTGAGTGGAGTACAGAGAAAGAAAATTGCTAAGAAAAATAATCGTATTGTACTTCGACAAAAGGAAAAAAAAACATTAAAAGCTCAAGACAAGAGTACTTATCAGCTGTCCAAAAAGTCCCGCCTCACCAATTAAACCAATTGAAACTGAAAATATATGACTGATTTGAAAGCAAATTCGATAAGATTTAAATATCAATGAATGGCATATCAGAGATATTGTGAACGTCTGCAGAAAAGGTATGGTCAATAAATACGGTGTTGCTTTGCCAGATACAGGACAAATTCGCGATCATGCGATACCATTTCGACGGATTTTCTTTGTTTCTTTCTTACTTTCCTTCCTATTTCTTCTTTCTTTCTTTCATTGTTTCTCTCTTTCTTCCTTCCTTCTTTCAATCCTTCATTATTTCTTTCCTCTTTGTTGCTTATCTTTCCTTTTCATCCATCTATCCACCCATCTATCCACCCATCTATCCACCCATCTATCCATCCCTCCGGACATTAGCCGGTTACAGGACAACTCGACAGACACACAAACAAATAAACAAAACTATTAAACCTGTGCCATGCTCTTCAGCCTCTCAACCTATTTAGACATCTATCTATACATCACTCTTCTTATTGTTCTATCCACTTAAGCGACGTATATTACTATATAAGGTAGATGCCACTTATCCTTTTCTACCATTCATATCAGTACCGGCCATGTTTTTCAACTCAATATTTGACACATCCTTTCATCCATCCATCCATCCATCCATCCATCCATCCATCCATCCATCCATCCATCCATCCATCCATCCATGCCATCTACCCATTCATCCATCAATCCTCCCATGTCCCTATGCACCCATTCTTCCATCAATACAGTCCATTCTCCCATGCACCCATCCATTATTCCTTCCATCCATCCATCAAAAAAAAAAGAAAG
>OCZR010438276.1:0-10433 GCA_900234385.1 Anemonia viridis | reverse complement strand
TATTATATATGACATTATAACATTATATACATAAATGGCCCCAGAAAAACCAAAACAAACCAAAACAAAAAGGGAATGATAATAATTAGTAATGAATAATAATAATAATATTAATGACAACAACAACCAACAAACCAACCACCCAACCGGCCCGCAATAAACAACAACAACAACAACAACATAGTAAATAAATAAAAAAAGAAACAACCAAACAAAAGTATATATTCAGTATTTTGGTAATTCCATTTTGAAATAGTGCAGCTTGAGGAAATTTTTTAGAAACATTTGGTAAACTTATGCAAAAACAACAACAAAAAAGTACATGTGGTGGAAACAAAAGTGTCTGATTGAAAGAACTATAGGTAGTAATTAAGACTAAGATAGATCAAACTCAGACAATCTTGTATATAAACATATAGAAGAAAACCTAATGAATTGAGCCAGTACTTGATCAGTGACACCTCGGTTGTCAAGGATGACTACCTGGATTTGTCTTTGCTAAGAGAGTTTAGCTTTTTCAAACAAAAACCTAATTAATATCAAAAACTGGCATCTTTCTGTCTTTTCTGTTTAAGAACATCAATTCTAAAAACCACACTTTCAAATTTTCGCTAAATTAAAGTAACAACGATGTCAACTTTGATTCTTCTTGATCAATATTATCAAGAATGCTGAAAACTCGCTGTCATTATTTGTCGAGTTTTTGTATTTAATTAATGTTACTTATTTTCAGTTTACAAAGCTGTGGTCAAAACATTTCCTCTTCAATAAAGATACAAACCCTTTACACTTAAAAAAAGACTTCAGTAAGACTTCCCCTGTCTGATGTCATCAAACAAACCTCCTGACTTGACGAATTGGAATCGCATTTTTGAAAAGCATTTTTGGTATAGATTGATATGTTTTGTCGATTGTGTTTTTTAACAAGTTTGACGGTAACGTTCGTTAATGATAAACTATAAACTATATAGGTAAGGACAAAAAATGAGAATAAATGTTGGGGGAAATGGAGCATGCGTGGTGGAGATAGAAGACAGCAGGATGGTGAAGCATCCAAAAAAAACCGAAAAAAAACCCACTTTCATTTAAGCCGGAAGTGAACCTGAAAATCAAAAAGATCAGTTAAAGTTGTATCCTCGCCAGATCGAGTAGCGGAGAATTTTTCAAGATAAAATTTACATTATTCTCAGCTGTCTGTAGTCTTGAACACGAAGTAAAATCTCCATTTTCGAATTCATTTTTACACAATTAGAAACACTTCGGAAATCATTTACTCCAGTGAGTTATAAAAAACATTTGTTAAGTATTATTCATTTAGCTATTTCAAACCATCAATTATGGAAATAAATAAAATTAATTAGTTTTTGGAAAGATTTCAAAACAATGACAGGATAGGTGTTCCATTTCTTTAAGAATCAAAACTTCAGTCGTTATTCCTGTTAGAGTTGGTAAGCGCAAAAACGATGGGCCGGGTTTCGACTTTTTTTCTGGCTTAGGTAAAATTATTGATAAAAAATTGGTGTCAGAAGTGGGTCCTAGGTGTTCGTGATATTAAATAGTACGTTGCCAATAGATACAGATTGTGTTTACAATAAGAATGAACAACAGACTCTTCTACATGGAAATTTGGACTTATCTTTTCTTGTTGTTATGATAAATCACATTGTTAATAGGAACAAAAATAAGAATTTCAGCATTTGAATCCAAATTACTCGGAACGTACAATGGAAATTCAGAAAACCGTCATGAAGATTTCTCTAGAAGGAATTAAAAATGTACGAGAAGTATATCTCTTGGTTACACAAATAATGGAAAAAAATCTTATTACTAATTTAATCAAAAAGTTGATTTTAAAATGAAACATAGTATTTGACTTCAATACCCTTAAATACTTTGTTAGCTAAAACTAGAATAATGCATCAATAGAATAAAATAGACAATCTGGGACTAACCTCTTGTAGGAAAGCACTCTGACTTAGCAGGTTTGCTTGAATCTGTTTGGAGAGAAATTTATACCAATTCAAAACTTAATGGGGGAAGGTTTTTGGATAGATAAGCTAGCGGCTACACTTAAAACTATGAATATTGAACAAGGGAAGCCTATGTCTCTAGGAGAATAATTCACAAGACTGACTTTGCCTTGAAGAAAGCCTCGAAACTAAATCAGGAAGCATAAAATGTTGTGAAGGTATTAGAGAAATTGTTCGTAGCCAGTTTGTCGCCTGGGGTAAGTAGTTGGACATTCGTGTCAAGCGGTGATAAAAAAGAGCCTTTCTATACCTCATAAATAGACTTGAAAGTACAAATAAAGTTTGAAGAGAAGTTCATTTTGAATAAATTCATATTTTGCTAAGAGTGAAGATTCCCGACGATGATAAACTTGGGGATAATCTGAGAAATAAGTAAATTAATATTGAAATAAACTATACTGATGTTTCCGAAGAGAAATAAGGAGAGAGTATTAACGGCTTAGAAGAAAAACAGCAGTAAATAGATTAAATTAAATTCGATTAATCTTGGAAACGGCCGAAAAGTCGTCATGTTACTTAGACAATTTAGAAAGTTTAGATAACGAAGGATCCGAATCATGAACCACCAGCACAAGGCATAGCTCATAGGCATACTCAGTACAATGCTGAATGACAATGATAACGCACATTTAAAAACTAAAAGCTAAAAAATATACCTTAATTGATTGCTTTTTGTACTGGAAAAAGTTTAAATGAAAAACTGTTCATCGAAGTAATTAATAATCTCGAATATTTTTCCAACGGTCTAGTTTAAGGTAGATTTATCGTATGTGTACACCCTGCCCTGAATACTTCATTAACTACTGACTTACATTTTATCTTGTGCTTAGATTGGAAAAAAAAATTATCTCCCTTCAGTCTGTTCATAGATTCCTGTCGCCGAGTTAAAAACCACAAACAAGCGTTATTCCCTCCAGTCAAGCTGTCTCACGATAATTCTAGATTAAAATTAACTCCGTGCTTGTGCCCATATATCCAGCAAAATTAATCCGCATTTATTAATCTTGATTAAACTGACGAGTTTTTGCGGCTTTATAATGTATATCTGAAGCGTGGGATCAATCGTATCAGACACTTAAAAAATCCACTTCAAACTGGACAACTATTGGTGGGTTTGGCAAGCCAAACGGACCACCCAGCAAGCATCACAAATGTGACATCGGCGCGTTGATTTTTAGATCAGTCGTAGCTGTGTTTATTTTTTAGATTGACCCACCGTTGAGATAGAAATTAGTTTTCTTTCGGGCTTCATCGCTCATGTATGACAAACAAAAACATTCCTAGATTTTCCTTGGATTTGTTCAGTTTTGCCGAGTGGATCTCCAATTATTGTAAATCAGACACGTGACTGTCTATGAGTAAACAGGAGATCTAGAGGCTATCACGTGATTTGTAAATAGAACAGAGTGTTATATATAAAATAATCAGTAATGCCGGTTTTCACATAATACCATAGCCGCCATCTTGGTACAAAAGATTTTTATAATCGGTATCTTTTGTTACAACAATTTTCAACCATATTTGAAGTGGCCGCCATCTTGGTTAGAATTTACAAACGTCTGATTTTCAATCGGCATCTTTTGTTACATCAATTTTCAACCACATTTGAAGTGGCTTGAAAACCAGAAATATCCAATCGTTCACCTAAGTTTGTTGTCATTAGATATGCATATTAGCGATTTAGCCAATATCACGTGACCAAGGATTTTTCCTAATCCTGTACATAAGTTATTTAGCAAGATAAGTAAATTTATCAAGAATTAGTTATAAACTCGATCTGGCCTTCTAGATTGATAGCTACAATTATACCATAGAATTATACGGCAGCTTTTATAAGAAAAGATTACATCTGAGTGCCGTATAAATTCTCCCATCTGAATTCGGTATAAAGAATAATCAGGCGATCAGCTGTTTTAAACTGTACATCTATAATCATTCAGATCACTTATGTGACTGAGCTGTTGAATAACAAGCAAACAGCAGTGCGCCCACATATAGTCTACGTACTAAAAAAACTACTATACTTGTATTTACGAAGGTAGCACTTAATAGCAAGTGGCTAACAAACCTGTGGCACTCGTTACGTGATCGATTGGAATTTAGAATTTGATTTTTGTGGAGGGAAAAAAACCGGAGAACCCGGAGAAAAACGCCAGCTCGAGACACAGGAGAGAACCAACAATCAACTCTGCTCACATACGACACCGAACCCAGCGGGACTCGGGTCGCCTTGGTGAGAGGCGAGGGCTCTTACCGCTGCGCCACAAGCACTTCCCTGAACTAACTAGCACGGCTAGGTGTCTAGGTAGCTAGCCTCCTTTAGCACGTTAAAAAAACTTATCTCATCTTTAAAACAAAGACACAACCATACTCTTGAACAGGAAAAAAATGCATTGTCAACGTAAACTTTCTGGGCTTAAGTGAATTCAAGTATATTGCGATGCAAAGACACAACCATACACTTGAACAGGAAAAAAAAAATGCATTATCAACGTAAACCGTTCTGCGCTTAAGTGAATTCAAGTATATTGCGATGCAAAGTCAAACTTCTTCTTGCTTCTGTGAAAAAAAGGAATGTTCAGTGGTCTCACAAATATGGTCTAAGTAAGCAACCAATAGATGTTTATATATATTTCGGTTCCAGTGACCGCAAATGATAGTTTCAAGTGGGAGGTTGGATTTGCCACGGATAGGCAAAACTCTACACAACCCCATCTTTATTGATGTACAGGGTACAGGGGTCTATTTCTCAAAGTTGCATTCATTAAATTTTGTACGCATTTGATATTTTGTTCATTAGCCCCAAAAGACCATATGTACGAAATATTAAGGTCATGCACACAAATCTGTCCTTAAAATAACTGACAAAAGCGTTTTACTGTCCTGTCGCTTGAGGCATTGAGGAACAACGCCATGTTTATTGTAGGGTAATTGGATTTAATTAGCTTTTATATGCATCATGATTAACTTTATATTCTTTAATAGTTTTATTCATTATTCTCATTTTTTTCATTTAGGTCTATTTAGGTTTTGGCCGTGAGGTTTCACATGTGCCTGATCTTGTGCAAACGAGTTTATAGTTCGATCCCGCGCATGTATTCTGCGTAGAGCTACAGCGCTTGTAGGGGTTCAACGTCTAGACTATGCCTCAATGCTATTAATCTTTTTATTCTATATATCAGAATCTATCATTATATTTTTTCTTTTCTAATTACTTATCAATTATACAGTATTTTCGAGTACATTTTTTCAGTATTGTTGATTAATATTCTTATTTGGCATACATTTCTTTAGATGAGCTTCATACTCGGTGCATCTTCCGAACCTCATCCCTCGATATGACGCTTTGGAAATTCATGGTTTGTGCTCTTCGTGCTGCCTGAATATTTCGAGGCTAACAATGAGCAATAGAGAACTTGAAACTGGATTAAATATATATTTCCCCAAGCAGAAAATTTCAATTGTTTTGCCCTTAAACATGGCTGCCGGGAAATCTCTAAAAGGTAAAAGGTAAAAGCAAATGAAGACCCTAAATCACCTTATCGCAGTTTGACTATTTGAAACAAAAATCCAGTTTGCCTACTAATAACCAAATTTATTTCATGGAATGTTTTTGAACTGATTTTAGGTTCACGCTATCTAAATATAATAACCCCAAACTTTTAACCGAGCATTTCAACTGTGATAATTATATATATTGTATATTAAGAACTCTTGTATAATGGTTAGACTTCGCCGCCCACATGCATGCATATCATATTGCGTAACTATCAACTCTCAAGTGATTAAGGTTTCCACAAATTACGATCGAGGGTGTTAAGACTTGGGTCTGTTGCCTAATTAGCATAAAATGAATATATTTTTGTTACTCAAAATATACTCGACATTCAAAGGTAAAACTTGGCAAGATACTTCCATTCAATGATTCCATGAAAAACGTCGACTCAAAATGCCGCAAAGTCGGTCACGTGACCTTATATTGTCGTCATCAGTTATTGAAAATTCAAAGGAAAATGGGCCGACCGTGTGCAGTAAATACCGTAGCAATCGATGCTTAATAAAAACTCTTTCATGGATGCCTTTCCAAATCTGCCCGGATTGATTGACCCTCAAGTTCGGTTAAGGAGATATTTCACGAAACAGGTCACGTGACCAATAGACGAATTTATATTTATTTAATTTTCTTTCAATTGCACTGAGGGGGACATTCATTCCGGGCTGTTCTAGGTTCATATCACTGGCCTTAATATTCTGAAGGGGAAAAAGTTTAAAATTAAGAGTGCTACACTCGGCCCATTCTGAATTTTATGTTTTTTCACCTTAAAGGTCACGTGACCAGCTCAAGTCGCCAAAACCACGTTTAAAATGTTAAGGAGTCAATTTCCAAACTTTGATCCAAAAATAAGCTGCCCTCGCTAAATCACATCAAAGAGTTTCTATTTTATGTGTTTTTTCGCTTTCCTCTAAATCCCCAGGCCTTGACACCCTTGAGTACATGTCATATATATATCTATATCTTATCGATGTTTTCCGTGTAATACGGGTGAATATGTTGCGAGTTGCAAATGTATTTTTTCGAGTCCCGAAGGGACGATGAAAAATGCGAGCAATGAGCGAAATATCCACCCGCATTACACGGAAAAATAGCTGGGTTATTTATTAAACGACAAAGTTTTCTCGAGATTTTATAACAAAAAAATAGAGAAGTGTAATGCAGTTTTGAAAAAAATCTTTAGGAAGCCAATGTAGTGCTGTCGAAATGTGTCAATATGGCTGGGTACTTGCACTCTACTTTGACCATATATGGTAAAATGGCGTAAAAGTCGACGCATAATAAATCATCATATCATCCCTACGAATGCCTAACTTAATTGCTCATATCAAGCCCTACAATAGTCACCTTCACAGTTCCCTGCGCCATCTTGAAAGTTAGCCGTGCCTTTGCATCGAAGACTAGCGGTGAGCTTGCAATGATAGAGACATGTGAATAATTGTCAAAGGTGACGGCAAAAAAGGTTTCTATCATTACAAGGCACGGCCACCTTTCAAGCTGGCGCAGGGATCGAGCTGCCGAGGGGTCAATTGCCTAGCTTTCATCGACCAAGTGTATATTAACCTTTCAATTTCCCAACCCATGTCCTTATCAAACTTAACTCCGACGAAGGACTAACGTCCACAAATATATCAGTTTTGTATTTTCACGATATACAATTAACACATTGTTCTTACATTACTTTCACAGCCTACATCAAACCATTAAATTGTCTTACAAATGTGAAATGCGAGTTATTGGTATGATTTCTAGATTGTTCTCCCACTGATCATTCCTAACATTGCACAGATAATGTATTACCGCCACGAGTTATTTGTAAAGTAGTTATGTTTCTGTTGTTCAGATTATCGACACTAGTGCTAATATCGCGGGACCACACGGCGCGTATCAATTTGAGCACCCCAGCTCGAAGTTCTCTCATATTCCACATGAACAGCATAGGATTCAAGGTTGAATTCACGTCAATCACTGTAACTGATAGAATAGTAACTAATATAACGTTTTTGTCTACCCCGTTGATTTCATGATAGATAATGAGGCCAAGATAAGGAAGGTAGCAGAGCAGAAACGCAATAAATACATAGAAAAATGTCCATGCGGACTTGCTAAGACGATGGATGTTGATGTTGGTCTTTTCGCCTTCCGTCCCTAAGGGTTTAATTGATCTTCGATGGCGGAGTAAAATCCTATAAATTTGTGAATAACTAAAAACTGTAAGTACTAAAAGTAAGACCATCACTATAGAAGCGAGAATGTTGTACAATGACATGTGAATGAGAGTTAATAGTGCACCAACCATCGCAGTTAGCCATAATAAAGCACAACAGATAAGCACTCGTTTCACTGTAATCAGCGATTGATATCGAAGGTGAAGCCACAAACATAAGAATCTCTCAAAACTTGTCGCAGCAACCATACAACAAGAAACTCCGCAGAACACATACGAGAACATTGAGGCAGACATTACGAGTGCACATTCGGTCTTTGGGGCAGTTATTCGTTTGTGAATAACTACAAGCCAGGCCACGAAGAGAGGTTGGTTAACAGCTCCAACTAAAAGATCTGTAACAGCAAGATTGCACAAGAAAGTACTTGAAGGATTATGCAGACTTCGTGTTTTGTAAATGGTTGCCACAATCATGGAGTTGCTTAACAAAGCTGTCAAGCCGAAAACTGTATTAACTACAGCAAGGACGATGAACAAACCACCATCGTTGATTTGTCGAAGGTATAACGGCCATTTCGTAAACTGAAAACAATAACTTAGATTCTGCGACATCTTTTGTCGAACAAAGAAGTATCTCGTCACTTTTGGCTGTGTAACTCGTACAAGGTTCGAGACTAGCAGATGTGCTGAGTGAATTCTGCCCACTCAATAGCAAACTGGCGCTTGAAGCGAAAAATTAATTAAAAGTTATTGATCATTCAAAGGGGCACCTTTCTGAGTAATTCTTATTTACATTTACGTACATTCACTGTTCTTAAATTATTCAAGTACCCAAAATAATAGGAATAAAAAAAGTGTTTTATGATTAGGTGAAAATAAGAGGTAAATTGTTTTTTGTTATGATTGAAATTTCTGGATTTGCTGTAATTGATGACAAGATGCTAAGCTTGTTAACACCTGCTAAAAGGGTATACTTTTTGAAAAATACGAAATGTAAATTAAAGGTTTACTAGCAAAATAAACGCTAGAAGGTTAGCACGACGTTTCGACATCATCGTCAAGATGTCATTGCTAACCTTCTAGCGTTTATTTTCCTAGTAAATCTAATTTCTAAGTCTAAGTTAAGTTTATCAAGATAAATAAAATGTGTATGAAAAACTAGAAGCATCAAGAGAGTAAACGTAAGCAAAGCTTGAAAAGACATAATGGAAATTCGTAAAAAGCCCACAACAGAAGTAACAATAAGAAAGGTTTTCTCTAAACAAGAAAAATCGAGGTGGAATTCAGGCTGAAAACGTCACGAAGGTTTTGGTGCTGTCAGCGCTATCAATTTTATCATTCTCTTTCCCATTCTCGTTATCTTTCGATTCTGCTGATCTTTCATTATATTTTACCAGTTATCATGCATGCGCATTATTTCCATCATATATTATCTCCACAGCCATCCGAATCATCATCATGTGTCATTATCTTCGCCAACATCATCACTATGCATCACGTCAACCATCTTCACCATCTTCGCCATCATCATCTTGTGTCATCTTCGCCTTGGCTTTGGAATCTTCATTATATCAGTGTCATCAGCTTCACCACCATTAACATCTCATTATCATCATCATCATCATCATCATCATTTTCATCAATATCATCATCATCGTCATCACATTATCTTCACCATCATCATCATATATGTCATCATCTTCACCACCATCATCATGCGTCCCCATCTTCACCATCATTATCATCTGTCATCTTCGCCTTCCCCTTCCCCTTGGCTTTCCCCTTTAATATCATCATATCATCATGTGTCATCATCTTCAACCACCATCATCACCACCATCACTATCATTACCATCATCCTCATGTGTCATCATTATCATGTAAACTAATCTTCATCACGATACATTATCTTCACAACATCATTATGTCGGCTCAGCATCTTCACCGTTATCACATCATCATGATTTATCATCGTAATGTATCATCATCACTACTATCATGATATCATGTATTACCATCACATTCAACGCATTCATTATCTTAAATCATAATTGTAACCACTATCCGGCGCCATGTATTGATCATCTTATTGCCTCATCCCCTTCACCATCATCATGTATCTTGACCGTTATTGTTTGTATACGGAGCGAAGAAGTAAAAAGTAATTATTTTCTTTTTTATTCAAATGATAGTCATGTTAGTCTAAAACACGCGTATATACTGCCTTATTGGGATTTGTTGTAATGAATTTTCATGATGCCATTCTTATAAACCTTAAGGTCCGTTTACACCGGCAAATTGTCGCACGATAAATGCGCGGCGATTTCAACGGCGATTTTATCACAACCCAAATTGCGGCGAGTTACACTAAATTTCATGAACAAAATAATGTTTCAATTGACGGCAACGTAGCGGCGATTTATCGCCTTGAAATCGCCATAAAATCGCCGTTAAAGTCGCGCGACAAAATATTATTTTTCGGTCTGCGTTAATTAATAAGCGTCAGCTAGGTTTTTCGTCGCAGAGCAATTGTTTAGTCTTCCGAGCTAGAGTCAAGATAACTTGAAGAAGAAACTCTAGCTACTCAAATATATAATGTCTTTTCTTTAATCGAAACCGCGATAGAACGCTAATGGTTAAATCAGATTTTGGAATATTTTGGTTGCAGTTGGACCAGAAATAA
>OCZR010436893.1:0-17176 GCA_900234385.1 Anemonia viridis | reverse complement strand
ACAGCCAATAAAAGCGACACTGAGAACAGCAAAAGCAAGGAAGGAGATGGAGAATGTAGTGAGGCTGAAAGTATCTTGGCAGGACCATCCAAAGATCCACTAAAGAAGAATAAGAAGCACGAACAAGCTTGTAACACTAGCAAAGTAGAGGAGAGGAAAGCATCGGATGTTGCTGTTAATTGTAAGCAACTGAAAGAAGAAGCAAAAGACGTCAAGTCAGAAATCAGTCTCGAGGAATATATAGAAGCGCAACTAAAGCACGGCTTGAGTCTTCCTGATATCTCTGTCAATGGTGGACTACCATCCAAAGTATCAAGTGAGAATCTTCCATCTTTACCATCTTTACCATCTTTATCCTTTACCGATCCTTCAGCCGCTGCGCCCGATACTTCAAAGAGCAGGTCCTTGTCTCCTTTAAATCAATCTTCTTCGGATCTGGAATCCCAGAAGAAGCACTTATCACCTGCCGTATCAAGTAATGTCGAAAGAGATGCTTGTTTAATGAATGACGTGTCTAAAGAAAAACCTTTGGCAAATGAAAGCAAATGTCAAGTACCTTCAGAGAAAGAAGGATGTTCGAAGCAAGAGGTCTCTGGGATGGACATTGTCAGAAGTCTCAGGGCTGAATATGAAAAGAAGATACTAGCGATACTACAGAAAAGAGTTGATGTTGAAAAGGTGAGTCAGCCACGTGCTTTAAGGCCAATATATAATACAACACTGAATATTAAAGATCTAAATATTTGTTTTCTACAAGCTGTTGTTCTCGGAGAATAGTTACATAAACAAAGCCTGGTTCGTACGAGCTACGCAAGCAAAAGCATAAGGATGTATGCAAGCGCAGAAAGTCTTTCCTTTGGGCATAATTAAGTACTATCTGCGCTTGCGTATTTGCTTATGCTCGCTCGTGTGAACCAGACTGAATGTTTTTTGTCTTCGGAAATGTTATAGTGGCGAAGTTACACCAATGACACTTACTGACGCTCATTCAATACCAATCTGACTTGAATAAATCTTTTGTAGGCGTATAGAGAAGAGTGCACTTCAATTGTTAATGCAGTCAAAGCTTTAGCCAGGTAATCATGATCAAAGCATTATTACTTAAAGTTGACCAATCATAGCGCGTTTTGTCGTGGTGGTGTTGTTTGAGGGGAAGGGGAGGGGAAGGGAGGGGAGGGGAGGGGAGGGGAGAGGAGAGATAAGGGCTGAGGTTTGAAATTTGCATGGATCGAAAGTTGATCGACCTTAATTAAATAACCTTTTATTTACGCTTTTCTTTCTTTCTTTTTGGCTTCGTTGACTATTTCAACATATTATTTTTCAATTGGATTCTATTTTTATGCCACCAGGAAGAAGAAAAACATGGAGAGAGAGCTACAAGAGGTTCTACAGTCAAGTCTACGAGAAATCAGCCAAAAATACATCTCAGAGCTGCAACGATTTGTACGAAATGAGACCATTTAGGTTCGTATAAGGCAGGAAAATGATTTCTTACAATAACGAGAATATGCCTGTTATCAAAAGAATTTAGGATTTATTCTTGTGAAATTCGATAAGAAATGCGGACTGATAGGAGACGCGAGGTGGCAAAGCTTTTTGATCTAATCAACAAATCCTTCCCATGATCCTTTGCAGGCCGTTACCTTTGAAGCTCGCAAAGATCAAGGGTAAATAAGATAAATTTGAACTTTTTTGAGTCAAACCAAACCCTTGTGGTGGGTAAATATGTTGGGGGACTACATATGGTTTTTGATTATCGTATCAATGCAGTGTTATCAAAAGGTGTTTAATATTAATTGATATTACACTAGATTTGAGTTACCGTTGGGTAAGATGCCTTATCAAAAAATTTAAATTATTTAAAAGTATAAAAATTTTTTTCAGGCAAATCACAGAGGAAATATTTTTTCAGAGACTTAAATATCACATATTGAAATTTATTACTAAATGCAATCCATTTGTCACGATCCGTTATTGATCGAAATATGGACTCAGAGAGTATAGTATCCATGTTCCATCCTGGTTGTCAGATATATACGTTGATCATAATTTATTGTCTATTATGGAATGTTCAGAGTTGATATATATTTATTGGTCTACTCGACCACCTGCTAAATGCGGAATAAAGAGAGCTTAATATATTTGCTTTCAGTGCTCTAAGATTTTTAAAATATGTTTTTTGTTAGGTTATAGTAATCTAAAAAAAACGTTTTCAATGAGCGTTGTTTTCTTCTGGGATAGCCAATAAGTTGCATTCTGGTTCAGTTGAATAAAACTGGGTCGAAATTAAGGAAAAACCTGGATTTTAGGAGACGAAATAGCCGCAATCTTGTAAACATGTTCGCATAAACAGTCCCACAATTCACTGCAATGTCAACTCGACCCAGTTTCCCCCCTCAACCCTAGAAAGGCTAGTAGCATCTAACCACAATGAACGTGAACGAGTGTGCTATTACGTGACTACCGCGAATACCATGACAACCACCAAATGGTTCGTTGTTATCATCCAACATTTAAAGGGATTATATGTACTTATTTCCGTTACACCGCGTATTTTCTTAATGGTTTAAGAGCCCACTTGGTGCCGGCGAAGCGCTTTTTTCTTTTTTTTTTTTTCTTTTTTAAACCCTAAACTCAATTTTACATCAACCTTCTCGCGCGCACGATCCACATAAATATTGATTCCGGAACCAGGCTTATATTTTGAAAGTTAAGATTAGAATCAAAGGAATTCCTTTCGAGATCGCTTTTCTGCATACCAGGAGGCTGCTGCATGAAACAGGCCGACATCATCTGTCGGATTCGTGTTTGGAAATTATTACTTTGATATCGAGAGTCAAAGATAAGATTCTGGCGGTAAAGATTCCGTAATTAACATGTCCGATCCAGATCCGATAGGAAAATTCCGATTGGGTTCCGATACAGAACCACTGGGTCTCGGTAGCACAAATCCCCATAATTCCGTGTATACTGTACTGGGAATGCCAGAAAAACATTTTCACATCATGAAGTTTCTCAAAAGTTTCACAACAGGCCTGGGATCGATTTGGTCTGCCATAAAGTCATTCGCTTTTGTGTGGCCTTTACCACAATTATCACTCACAAAAATAGCCATTTTACTTTGAAGGTAATAGTTTTCTAATTCCAACACCTTGAGAATATAAAATAACTGAAGTAATGTGTTTTATCGACTGAATGGCGCGGTCTGTAATGGAAAAACGTTATTAATATGGTAGTTAAGTACTGGTCGACGCCTCGGCTTAAAATTACCGACGGAAGAGAGTTATAAAGTGAAATATCTTTTCGATTTTTCTTTGGTCACATTGAGCTCGATTTATCCTCATAAGCTCTACCGGTTAGAGAAAGAAATATCACTCAAGGAAATGAATAAAACACTCAATTTATAATTTTATTTTTTTTTAGTTTTAAGCCAATTTTTATTCTATTTTATTTCAAACCACTTAACCACTTGATTCCTTGACCCGGCGTCAAAGGAGAAGAGTTCGTTCAGGTCTATTCCTTGATTCCAGGGAATTTTACGGTTTTCCGCTCTTAGCAAAAACCAACACTCTAAATTGCAATTTAATCTCAGAATTAACTGTCAGTGTGCCGGACGTAAATCTACCCCAGCGGTTGTTTCAGGGTTCCATCTGTGAGTTGGCGATGCCCTGACTTTGTCAGCCGAGAGTTTGTTTCAAGGTTCAGTCTGTGAGTTAGCCATGCCCTGACTTTGTCAGCCGAGAGGTTGTTTCAAGGTTCAGTCTGTGAGTTAGCCATGCCCTGACTTTGTCAGCCAAGAGGTTGTTTCAAGGTTCGATCTGTGAGTTAGCCATGCCCTGACTTAGATCAGCCCACAGGTTGATTCAGGGTTCGATCTGTGAGTTAGCCATGCCCTGACTTAGATCAGCCCAAAGCTTGTTTCAGGGTTCAATCTGTGAGTCAGCCATGCCTTGACTTAGATCAGCCCAGAGGTTGATTCAGGGTTCGATCTGTGAGTTAGCCATCCCCGGACTTTGTCAGCTAAGAGATTGTTTCAGGGTTACTCTTAAACATTTAACGACTATGTACTGAGTACTCTTTTAATCCACTTTCATGATTTACTAACTAATCTATCAGTACCCACAAGTGACCCATATCGTAGTCTCTCAAAAGGAAAGATCTGGACTTCAAAAGCCTTACCTAGTCCATCGATCCAAATGATATCCTATCGGAAAATTAATACGGTGTTTGACCCTGCTTTTTATTGGTGTTATTAACACACTGAGCTATCCACACTATCTGATGTGGTTTAGAGGTGTCGGTGATTAAAACAACGCTATCTTCCTCGGCAAATAAACCGCTAGCTTCGATCTTTACTAATCAAAGAAAACACCATTAGAAGAACCAATAGAAAACCAGTTCTATTTTACGCTCATTTTCAATCCACATGTTTGCTATGGATCAACACTGACCCGTTTCTAAGGCAACAGAAATCGTAATCATATGGATTAATATTCATTGTCGTTTAATGGTACTAGCTGAAGTCGTTTGAGATCTGGAATTATTCGTACTCTTGATTAAGAGGTCTTAAAAGGCTTTCAATAAGCTGGAAGTTTTTTTTTCCTTATCAAGTTTTCTATCTTCCCGCCGGATAAGGTGTATATATTACGATAAAAGCCCAGCTGTTTGTAGTGTTTTTTTTCATGAGAAAAAGACCCAAAAAGATGTACATATAGACAGTACATGAATGACTTTAAATTTCATGTCCGCTTTCAATAACCAGTGATCCAGCAATTCTTTTTTAATTGCATGAAAAATTACCGTGACTAGACTTGATTTTCTCTGAAGAGCTTAAACGCTTAAAACCATAAAATATTGGTCGGATACGTTTAATCTTTAAAACCATATTCCATTTTATTGTGACTGATGCAGAAATGAGACAGTGGTCAGTCCTAACAGCGCATGCGCGGTGGAGTCACTTCTGGCCTTTTGAATCTTGACGTTTGTCGTGCGTTTTGATTCCGTAAATGACTTATGCTTAACTGACAAGCAAATAAAAGAACAAACAAATTGTGTACAATCCTATGAGTTAAATTTATTAAAAGATCATGACTCGAGACTGGGAGTCTGGCCGCTTGTCGCATTAACCCAGTGTGTGTACACAAAGACTGAATTGTAAACGTCAAAGTCGACGCTCGAAGTTACTTAAGAAATTACACAACTGACATTAACTCAATAAAAAGATCGATTGGGAATTTTCTGGAATGACCAATTTATTGACTTAGCAAATGTGAGTTCAATGGAACGTTGGCCATTTTGTAATCTGATGGCGCGGATTGGTTCGGGTTATGGTTCGTGCTTAGCAGAAATGAATGATTGCCGTTAAAGTCGTTTATATTGTCTGTTGGATGAAGTTTATTAAGGTATTAAACAGAATACGAGACCGGATACCAATTTGGTTGGATACATCATGTACTTTCTGATATTTCTGATAGGAATGATTTCTAGACAGAAATATCAGAAATAAAATTTGACGTAAAGAGAGTTTGAGTTAAAATAAAAAAATGTCATAATGTTGATTGAAAGGAAGGGAGAAAGAGAGGAGTAGAGAAGGAAAGGAACGTTCAGCGTGTAGTTGATTTTAAGACACAAAATATAAAGAAAAATAATCGCGGAAAAATGAATAAATGAGTGAAATGAATAATAGACTACATCGGTGCCTAAGAGGAATTATTATCTCCAAAAAAAAAATGCCGTTTTTAAGGATGTGGGTCTACGTGCTATTTAGTGAAGTGGCACGTGCTTGAAGAATTAACTGAAATAAAACCCTAGACAGCAAGAGAGGTGTTATTAAGAGAATTAGAATAATCAATGGAAGAGAGACCCAATGGAAGTGAAAAGGAAATGAATAATGTAAACCGAATGAAGATTTCAAGGGAATAAAAGAATAAGAATGAGGGATATGAGCAGAAGATTGTTTTCATAAAAGATTTAATAGCTCAAACAAATGAGACAAAACGAACGAGGTATAGAACGACAAGGAAAGGAACCAAATTTGGATGAATATTTTTAAGGAAAATACAGAGAAAAAAGCCGAGAGAGAGAGAATTGTAAATCTTAGAACATAGATCTTATGTCGGACTTCTCCTAAAGCTTCTCAAAGGCGACCATTACGCCTACAATTTTAAGATATTGGGTTTCACAATAAATTTAAAAAAACAAAATCCCTGACAAAATAACCGTATATAAAATGCCACGAGAGTGTCTAGCGATCTGTATTATGGAATTATTTAACGCGCGAAAGCTCCTGATGAAATCACCAGACGATTGAGGACGTCTTCTTCAGGGTATAAAGTGACTTCAGTCAATGAATTCTGATTGGGTGTAGATTTTTTGATTGATAAGTCAAGTCATTGAAAGCCATTTGAGTGTATATGTTCACTTCCAAAGTGAACAGAATCGCGTGTGCATGTAATAATAACCTCTGATCGGCGGAATACTTCTCAACAAGACCGCGTTGCAGGTATGACACTCTTTGCTATATATTTTTGTCAACTTCAAGACTTCATGACGAAGATTTGGATTTTGCCTTTTCAGTTTATATTAATATTCATCAATATTTGATAAGCTTTTGTGTGATTTGCTTGTGTTTGCAGTCGATAAAACCTACTCAATCCCAGCTTTTTCGTGTATTTTTCCGATTAAAAACAGCGAAACAGCCGATTTTAAGTTAATTAACAGGTAAAAATCTTAGCTCTAATGCCTTAAAAATTAACATTTTCCCTTATAACAAACGAACTTGCATTGGATATCTGATATTTTTAACGTGAACAAGTGGAGGGGCAAGACAAGGTCGCTAAGAAACTCAAGTAATGTCCAGTTTTGGAGCGATAAATATTTATTTTTTCTACTACTATTATCAACATGATTTTTTCTTCATTTAGTCTAAATTTGAATTGTATCTTGGTAAAATTAATTTAACAGCCTAATAGAGAGTCAGAGTCCGCATTCAAATCTTAAAAAGTGTGTGAAGAAATACTCGATGAAGGCCATTGAGTATTCAGAGATGTCACTAAGAGGCCAGTCAGTTTTTCACTCGGTCACATCTTTGTCAACGGTTCTCAACGGAAGATATTGCCAAAACCATGTAAATCAATCGATATCTTCAAGGACTTTGCTGCCCACTGCTTTAAAATTGCCTTTTTGAACGCTCGGTTTTAGCAGAATCTATCTTATCTTGATTTAATTGAAATCACCTAGTAATCATGTTATGTTGGGGCAATATCACTCGCATCATATTTCGTTCAAACGCACACCTATAGTGGTTCAGTTCGTGATAAGCCTCATCTTCCAATCAGAACGCCTCATATATATTATATGTAATAGTTATTTCGCTTCTACTTTGTGTAAAGAGATTTTCAAGTTTGAATAAGCACGTCTTAGCTAAAAATATTTTAAGAAATCAAAGCATATCTGCTTCTTAGGGGTTGAAAGCAGGTTCATTTGAAGTCACTGTCAAAAAATACCCCGAGCTTTTCTTCATTTTAAGCTGTTAATCACCAAACTGCTATTACGAAGCTTCTCTGGCGTTATTATTTGAATAGAAAGATGAATCAAATTCATCTAAGACACTTGAAGAGTTTTCAATTTGTAGGCGAATGAGCGGGTTGTCGGCACCAGCAGCAAACCTGGCAACAGCTGATGACGCATGCACTTGATCAGTTTCTAGCTGCACTTGCCCGCCAAACTGGATTTTACTCAATGCTCTTAGGTAAGAGAAGTTTGATTTTATTATGACAGAAATCCATGCCGTATATAGAGTTTCTCCGCTTTAAATTGTCAAATTTCTCACGTCAATTTTTTTCTTTACTGCTGGAACGTTCGTTTAAAGAGAATAGGATAGCTACTTCTGTTGTCTTCCAGGTGTTTGTTTATTTGATATTTCGACCCACTTCCTTTATGCCTTCAGGGCACGCTTCAAGTAATATGAAGCTCTGTAGGTTTTACGACTGCTGTTTTTGCACAACAAAAGGCGGCTTGCGCGAGTACTTTCGCTATAACTGTTTAAGAAAATCAAAACAAAACAAAACAAAGCAAAAGGTAAGAAAGCAATAAATTTCAAAAAGTTATAAAAACCTAGCTGGATTCAGCGAGAAAATTATGTCGAATATATTATTTTTATTTCTACCTTTACATCCATTATTTATAGATAATATTCAGGTAAAAAATGACAAACAGACACCCAGGAAGACGCCATAATGATGTAGTTAGGAAAGCGAAGTCAAACAAATTGGAATAAACTTTAATCGACCCAAATAAATTTGCTCGGCAAAGATTCATAAGTGTAATCTGCGGACCGAAACAGCACAGCAACGGACCCACTGACATCCGTTTTCAAAAGATCTTGAAAACAAATGAAATCTCATAAATTTTAAATTTAAGTTAAAGAAATCAAAAATTGATCCCCCCCCCCTGCAATGTGTAACACAGCGGGATAGGCGTCACCATTGTTTGAGATTTCGGAATTGGAAGACGGCGAAAAATACCGTTTGATAGCAATCTTTTAAAAAATTCCATGGCGTATTAATTGGTTGTAATCTACAAATAGCGCATCGAGACATCGCAAAATACATAAATAAATGAAGGTTTTGGGGAATATCTTTGAAGTTTGAGACTGTAGGCGGAGTTCTGAGCAACACTAATATATCTAAGCTCGAGATCGGATTCCGTGATTTTGGTTGTAATTTTGAAGAATCCTACAATCTCCATCGCGGTGGCTTTCTCCATTGTAGCCAGCTTGAAATTATTATTTCTTTACTAAAATGGTTTTTATAAAATGACCGAATAACCAACTGTTCTCCTGCTTCTAGTTAATATTTAATAACCCCATACTCGGTACATTGTCTCTGTTTGTAAAATTCTCCAGTTTAATAACACATTCACTCAAATAAGGTCGGACTTCAAGTAGATTGACAAAATTTCATCTCTTTTCTCAACACGTCTAAGTTGAGTATTTTTTAATTGCAATCGATTTGATAGCTAATACAGGCAATATTACGAATAGATTCCTCCTTTATTGATCTTATTCATTTGAGTGAGTCTAGAATATTCCAATCAAATTGTTTTATTGATCGTCGTTATATCGCCTAACCAAGCTGTAATAGTGCTGAACTATCATTCCCGTCTGAAATAAAGCAATTTGAGGCGTATTTTTAAGTCAGAAAAAATTTAATTAAAAAACATTAATAAATAGTACTCGTTTTGAAGAGGTTACCGATAATGGCCGGCCAAGAGAAAAGGGACAGTTTCCTTTTTACTTTTATTATTTTATTATTTTCAATCCCGATGGTTTTCAGTTCCTTATAAAGCAAAATTGTTGCTTCAAACTGCGCATGCTCGGAAAAATGGCAAAAGTTAAGCGTAAAATTGAAATGTTTACAAATCGAATCCGAATGCTATGGTCTTATTATGATGAAAAAGGCTTTTACTTTCCTCTTTAGTAATTTATTTCTAGTTATACTAATTAGATTTTTAAAACTAAAGCTTAGAAGGTCAGTTTTGTATTTATGTTTTTTCTGATCGGTCGTGTTTTGATCGATTTTTAAAATTCGTTTGGGCCGGACCACGAAGCCATGGCTCGGGAACGAGGTTAGACTTGATAAAAAACTGTAAATGTATGAGCACAGCAAGTTCAGCCTCAAGACTTGAAGTTGTTTCAAGATCACTCAAGTGAATTCAGGAAAGGTGGAGAAGGGCGATTTTCGAAAACATCAAAACATTTGTCTTATATTTCTAACGAGACATCGGGGTGATTTTATAGTCCCATTCAGTGATTACGAATAACAGTTTCAAGTTGAGGTTGGAGTAACCGCGCGTGATAAATTATATTTTTGCTTTGCGCGGTTACTCCAACCTCGACTTGGAATAATTATTCGTGGTCAAAAAACTGAACTGCAAAATGGACTATTGAATCCTTTACGATGCCTCACTATGACTAAAATCACCGCCAACATGCAGGTATTTACTTGGCCTTAGCAAGACAGAATGACCATTCAGTGCCGTGTTTTTTGTTGTTGTTTTTTTTTGTTGTTTTTCTATTTTTAGTGAGAAAAACATGCGATAATTAACGCGCACCATGTAACCAAGGTCGTCATTGGATAACATAAACCGAGGCCATGCCATTTTTAATTAGTTCGTGAAGAAAACCCATTCACGTGTCACGATATCTTTGGATATCCCACTTCCCACTCAAATGAAATCTAGCCCCTCGATTTCACATAACATTTTAGTATTCTTCATCCTACTAAATCTTTACTTTTAAGATAATCCTAGAAAAATACGCGTGCTCTTGATTCATTCACCTCCGGCTTCAAAACTAAATGGTGGAAAATCCGTTTTAGCTGCTTAAGGCTTTTATTCAGATCAAAGTTACTTTGAAAGTCCATTAAATGTTTCTTGAGCCAGCTTGTGTGTCCTTTTGCATGCGTTTTGTTCATGCAGCGATCCTCGTGTGACACTTGAAAAACCATTTTTTTAGGCGATATACACCCAATCTAATGATGGCGACCAATTTTGCGGTAAAAACGCTTTTATGTTTCAACACGAGGCTAGTATAGTCAGTCCAGAATGATAGTTATTCAAATTGGCCGCCATATTTCGATTTGCATCGGTGTCGCACGGTGAGTTGCATTCATGCATACGATGTACTTATTCATCATAAACCTGCTATTTGTTTGGCAGTATTTTACCCACTCTCACAACATGTTCTCCATTTGTGCTGTGGGTCCTTTAAATCTGAACTCTTATCTTGGTTTTCGCTTTCACTTGAAGGACGTCCTTACACTTTTAATTCTTGGATTACGTTACTAGGATATGGCGGCCAAATTAGAAGCATTTGAAAAACGATCCGTTCGTAAATTTATTTCTCGCCAGGTGGTAACCATTACTTCGGCAGCCAAAAATGGTTGCAAACTATTGTTGTTGTTTTGTAACATGTATAAAAGTATATGGAACAGGATTAAATTAAAAGCACACAAGTCAAATGATTTAATCACTGAAAAATAGCTGAAATAACGTAAGTTTCTCGTCAAGAACACAGAGGTTAGTGTTGAGATTTCCGTGTTGTTTGAAGTCCAAGAAAACATTTAGAGGCCTCGATTATTCGTGTTTAGTTATATATCCATAATTCCTTTCTATATCTTCCAATGAACTATCGCCTATGACCTCCTTTTTTGAAATAGATGTATAGTACACTCTGACGGGACACTGGGGCACTTTATGCACGGCCTTAGATACGTTCCACACACACACAGCACGCTTTACGCACGGATCGAGACACACTCCGAACACATCCTTGAAACATGCTTTACGTAAGTACCTAAACATGGTACACACACAACACGCTTTACGTACGGCCTTAAACACGCACAGCACGCTTTACGCACGGACTAAACATGCTCTGCTCGCACAGCACGCTTTACGCACGGACCTAAACACGCTATGCACGCACAGCACGCTTTACGCACGGCCTAAACACACTCTGCACGCTTTACGCGGCACGGACCTAAACATGCTATGCACACACGGTATGCTTTAAGCACGGACCTAAACATGCTATGCACACACAGTACGCTTTACGCACGATCTAAACACGCACACGGCACGCTTTACGCATGGCCTAAACACGCACAGCACACTTTATTCACGGCCTTGGACACGCTCTACACGCACACCCGACATGTGCTTTCACGTATAGCAGCACACTTGCGCTCAAGCTTTTACTTCGTTTAACAATAGACCTGAAGCATGATGACGTTTCATACCTCTAGTACCACAATCCTTTTCAAACTTTCTTTTGATATTGAAATGTTAAAACTCCTTTGAGAATTCGAAGACAATAGTTAAAATTAACATAAAAGAGGCTACTGAAAAGGATTGTGATATTAGAGGTACGAAACGTCATCATGCTTCGCTTGCCACACATATCGCGCGAACACGCTTTGCGCACGGACTTGAATACGTACGCTCCTTACATAACCAGAACGCTTTACGTACGGTAGATATAAAACTCTTGACTCACGATTATTCCATATATACACACTTATTTCAAATGTGGAAGACATGGTGGCCTTAGTGGTCGGTGGGTCGGACTCTGGGTCAACTGGCTCGGGTTTGATTCCCAGCTCGGGCGGTTGCGTTGTGTCCTATGACAAGATGCTTTACTTTCACATCAGTGCCTCCAATCACTTCACCCAGGTGTATAAATGGGTACCAACGAATTGTCAGGGGGTAGCAGTACTCCTAGTCGCTTCACGCCAAGGAAACCGGGATAAGCTCCGGCCATATGGGAGCTGTACCTTTTATTTCAAATAACGTTAATATTGTGTGAATGGTCGACCTGAGACCGATAGGAATAATTTTTTTTTCGAATTCAAGAATGACCGCTGAAGCGCTTTACTGCGGATGCATTTGCGCAGGGTTAGCCTCGAATGTGCGTACAATCATAAATACCAACGAGAAAGCAAAAAATGGCAAACGTAAACAATGAAAACTACTTTGAATTCCCACGAGCTGTTCTGGTAATTGTGAATATGTTACGTGCAATTGAGACTAACCCTGTAGAAATGCGTCTGCTATACGTGGCAGTGGTCATCCCTGGAGCTTCAAAAATGGGGTATTGTGTGAGTGTAGCAAATCGCGAATGCATTGTCATAGTCACACCTGAATGGTACTGAATTACAGATACTAGTATGTCAGAAGGAAGTATTAATATTCAGGCATGATTACAACAATGTATTATCATAGTCACACATGAATGTTACTGAATCACAGATACTAGTATGTCAGAAGGAAGTATTAATATTCAGGCATGATTATAACATAGCATTTGTAATTTAATAAACTCCCACAATTCCTATCGGTCTTAGATCGACCATTTCACATCGTCAACGTTATTTGAAATAGATGTATATAGGCCACTAAAAGTCTTGTCTTACAATACGTAAATCATGAATGCACTGTAATCCTTTTCATATCCTCTTTGATTCTCTTGAATAATCAAGCCCATTTGTCGGCTGACGCGGATAAATCATTCGTTTGTCTCATCTGCGACTTAAAGTCTAAGTTATGAACATCTCTAAATTGTTATTACCCGCAATTCATGAATAAAAATAGAACCTCGTCTATACAATCCGTTTAACAGATTAACATGTATTCCGTAAACCAAGTTATTGCTATCTCAGACGCAATTAATTTGATTTCCCACTTGGAAGCTACCAAATGAATTCTATTCCCGATTCAGGTTTTATTTTCAAGCATCGTGCTGATATCGGGAATTCAATTTTACCTCAAGACATAACATGTTGAGAGTATCATTTTATAAACAGATGTCAAGCGGGGATATAATCAACCGAATGATACAATGGCTGGGGAAAACATCTTTTGATATAGGATATTTCAATCTGTTCACAAAGGGGGGCTCAGATATTATCACTGATTTAATTTTCCCCGCAAATTCTCGGGGCTTTTCTTTAGCTTCTTCCTCGTTCCTAGGGTTTTTTTCCGCTTATGTATCTCGAGTTTCAGAACTGTCAACACGTAGTACCGCAAGGGTTGATGGGTAAAATCCGTCTCGTCCCAGGCCTTTTTTACCGAACGAGCGCTGACTCGAATTTATTGTGGTTGTTAAGTTAGGAATGGACTATCAAATCCGGCAATGCGAAACCAAAATTAATATTCCGCGTATTTATACAGCATTATCAGATTATAGATTGCATCGCAAGATTAATAAATAATTTCCAAGGAATGTGTACTCAGAACACATATAGCTACGATGATTACAACGCGAAATCAAACTATGAAAGCAAGATATTTGTCGACTTGAGAAAATGAAAGAAAATTTTATTTCTAACTAGAACGTGGGACTCGGAAAGAAAATATTGATTAAGATTTCCACAGGAGATCTAAAAAAAATTATTAAAAAAGAACTGATTTTTTTTTTTGATTTAAATGAAGAAAGGCGAACTCACAAGGCATATTTGAACGTCAAATAAAATTCTCAAACACATGCCCACTTTTCTGGTCTCAACTATTTATTTTCGACTTCTTAATTATCATGAGCGCCAGTCAGTTTTAAAGCTTTTTTCCTCCTGGTGTTAAAGCGTCCCAATTTGACCCCTCATTAGGAGCGTTTATTCTGACGTTCTTACTTTTTTCTCAGGAAATAGTGCCTTCAAAGTCCTGACAAATTATTCCCTTCACGTTAAAGATTCCATGACGTCCTGTCTCAGGCCCATTTCATGTCTTTCTTCTATTTTTTCTACTTAAACCCACGCTTCGATATTTTAGGAGATATAATTAGTCCCCTACCGGATATTGTAGTATTTTTGCTTTATACTAAGTTTAAGTGATATTGGCAAGGCCGATAGGCAGATTTGGACAAGAAAGTCAGAGTCAGAAGTAATCTTTGTCTTCATCCGGCTTAGTTTGCGATTTCGATTTTTTTATCCAAAGTGCACATAAATTATAGATATAAAAGAATTTCATACTGGTAATCCGGTTTTAAACTACTTAGATTTCCAATACTCCATTTTACAATTCAATTTAGTGGCCATAAATAATGGTTCTAAGCCGAGCGTTGAGTTCCTGCGCATAGCAAAACTATAGTTTATCATGCGCGGCAACTCCAACCTCAGTGGACTGACAGCCAATATTTAATTCGTGGCCACTGATCGGAACTGTACAATGGAGTATTGATGTTAAAGGATTAAAATTGTGCTGGATTTTTGTACTTTCAAATCTTCTGTAAAGTAATAACAATGGTTTGATAGATGCGATAATAGATTTAAAAGAATCAACACTTTTCCCGCCTTTTATACTTTTCTCACGGTAGCTTTCACCAAGACAAAACAAGCTTCATGATTACAATAAACATGTTCATGGCTTCCTCAACTGAAACGAAAATAAACTTTATATTTTCAAAACAATCCTCTTGTAAATATTTAAAGCTTTAGCGAGGTCAATCTAATCACAGGAGAAATATCAAGGCTTTTAACCCATAACTGAATATATTTGGTCTTCTCTTCTTGCCTTCGAGCTATTTACGACTTTCTAATTCATAAAAACATTGCTTGAAGGCGTTGAAAACATTTTTAAGCGTAAAAAGCGAATTTATCAAACACAAAAAGAGAATTGAACAGGATAAACTTAAGAGCAACCAAAAGATACGCTTGTGAGCTCGGATTTTTTCCCTCATGGAAATTTATCAATTATTTTGGCTTTCAAAGCACACAAAAAGCGTCAATCCCCAAATCAGCAAAAAAACTCATTAGAAGTCTGTGCTTTTATCCTCTCAAGACTATCTTGAACTTCGATTACGAATGTGAATATTAAAAGTCCTATCAAGTCATATTTTTGTTTTTACGTCTTTTTACAGTTAATTGTCGGAAGCTTCATAGAATAGTCAATATCGGAATATATCCTATTGTCAGGCCCAATAAAAGTGGATTTCTGTTGTGGAATATGTCGTGTTCGTCAACACTCTAAAGTCTTATCAAAGCCAGGATACGTCACTTCGCTCTTGATTTGTTGCAAAAACATGGCTCTTTAAATGTCTAGCGATAAACATTAGGGCAGTACGACTATATCTATCATCGCCAAAAAATAAAGGACAAAGCCTTGAAAATGAAAGATGTGATCGTGAGAATTAGTTTTTTTAAAGGTGAGTATCGATGACTATTAATTATATTGTATAAAAGAACTTAGGATGTGAAGAGGTTTGGTGTTTACGGAGCTGACTCACCGACGCTTTTTCAACAAAATCGTTTAATAGTTAAAAGAGTTTGGCTGTATAAGTTTAGGAATGTTTTCAATCGAAAATATTGTACAATTATTTCAAAATATGATACGGCACAGCTGCTTATAGTCAGCTGGTTCAAACTGGAATGAGTATTTGTTGGAAGATTGGTCGGTCATACGTGTATGATTCGAGCCTCCATCCTGCTGGGACAACCAAGTATTACTTGTGTCTTTAGGCTGGCTTTCTACGATATTAAAAAACCTAACCGGATCTAATCAAGCTCAAGTCATATATAACAATATAAATTCGCTAGTTGTTTCAAGCTGGCGTTCGTTTAAGATCTTTTAACTTGTCTGGCTCACACCTAAGCAGTGTTTGAAACATTTGGTACGAGTTTTTCCGCAAGAATCCATAAGGTTGGTAGAACGGCAAAGCTTCTCTTCAGTGTTGGGTTCAAAAACAAGCTCAATTCAAATTCAGGTCAGTTCCAATTTTTCGAACTTTGATTCGAGATTTTTTCCCTCTCATATTCTCTACACTACTGAATATAATGGGGTTTAAAATGTCGTTTTCTACCGGCCAGAGTTTAGTCTGCGTTTGAATTATTTTTTAGCCGGCTTCATGAGTATTTATCTTGAATTTTGTGATCCCAAAATGTACAGGATTAAACGGATTTGTACTTTCATTTACTTTTCTATAAACGAAGCTTCAAGTCTTAAATTAACTAAAAACTAGTTGTATACAAGATTCACAGAAGGAAAAAGTCTTATTACAACATTCTGTAGTCCACATAAATAGTTTTCTTGGCTTGCTTTAATAGGTTATTTAAAAATGCTTGTATTGAAAATTTCTGGATCAAAAGTACGAAAAAAAAAATATTTTGACAGCCGAATTAATCCGAAAAAAAATACCGAAATTTGTAATGGATCCCCCTTCTATTGTTTCTAGTGATTATTAATGTTATTATTATGTAACAATTATTCACCATAGGCGAAGTGAAATTGGTCAATGTTTAACGAGTCGTATAGTCGGGTAAACCATTCATCATATTCACTGAGCCAGGGGTGTTTAATTGTACTTTTAGTGTAATTTAAGACTTGAATATCAGACAAAATACGAAATTCAGAATGAATAAAAAAATGCTTTTGTGATACTTTTTCATCGGCAAACTTTGACAAACCTCATAATTACCGCTGGACTATAAATATCGCCGTCTCGTTATTTCTGGGATCGCTTGACCAATCACAGCGCGGGAGAAACTCTGATATTGAAGTCTAAAATGATAATGATTATTATTAATTAATCAATTGATAATAATAATTAATAATATATAATTATGATTATTAATTATCATTATCATTATTGTTATTACTATTATCATTATTATTATTATTAATATTA
>OCZR010436570.1:0-12835 GCA_900234385.1 Anemonia viridis | reverse complement strand
GTCACTTTGATTGCCTTGGAAGACCCAGCGACCTTGGGAACCATTGCGAAGACAAGGATAGTAAAACCTTCCTTCTTCGATTGTTTTTAAATTCAACTTCACATTTGCAGCGTATTTCTTCAGCTCGGTGGGCTCCACTGTAAAGGCCTTTGTCTCACGGACATCATCGCATTCCTGTTTACCTCCAGGGGTAACTGAAGTAAACGAAATTCGAGTTTCAGGCTCCAAGTTGAACCCGAACAGTTTCACAAGAGTGGTTTTGCTGGCGGTTATCACCAAGTGTCCATCAGCTATTTTACTTGTGGAATCACCAGGGCTTAAGCCTATAAGTTGAGGCTCACATTTGGAGGTTTTTAGGAGCAAGACCGTTAAGATAAACCAAAATAAAAACAATTTTTGTTGGCTGGTTGTTTTAAATATGGCTGCCATCCGAGTAGGCCTCGTGTGTTATGTTTTGAAGTCTTATGACAGGATGATGATTTACATAATTAATGCACCAAACCAAATATGGTGTGCATAAATCAACATAATTAATTTCCACTTAGATTTATTTATTTTTACATAAAAAGTTATTGCAAAAACCTTGTCATACGAAAATACGAATTCGAAAAAAGAACATCAGTAATTTACTAAGAAAGGAATAAATTAAAACACATAATAAGATCAAGAAACTCGAACTCGAAAGACAAAGAAAAAGTTCAGCTTCAGTGAGGCTTCCTTTGTCATTTTAATTTATTCCTACCCCACTAAAGTACAAATGTTCTTTTTTCTATGACAACGTTCTTGCAATTAGGTGTATTTATGAATATCAAAGATTTACAGTAATGTAATACGTACAAGTGGATCAAATAAAACGATAAATTTGATGATAAAATAAATGCAATAAAAGGGTGCAAGAATAGCAAAGTTTATTACGTCTTTTTAAAGTTAAAAGATTCTTTAAATATAACATAATGTTAAGAAATATAATTCATAAAACAGTTAGTTTAACATAATATATTTGTATATGAAGTATATGAACAACAATATTCTGTGTATAAATTAGCATAATTAGATTACGACACCATTATGTAACTTCATTTATTGCTTAAATATATTTCTATACGATCCTGTTCTTCTTAAATATTTAATATTGTGTATTTTTGTACCAAAACTTCAATATGACTATTACCAAAACAAATATCTCACTTAAAACCTTTTTTTGACGTTTTTAAAAAAATCAGAAGCCCCCCGATAATTTTTTATTTCGTCTTCGACGCTGTTGGATTTCTTTTTATTTTCTAGTAGGAAATACAATAATGCTACATCCTTTGAAATGTAAATCAGTTGTAACGGATTTGCCAAGTGTAAGTCAAGTTAAGGAAGATAACAGCAGGAGAGGTGGTTTGCGGGATGAGTTAAAATTGTACTGAATAATGAATTGTCTTGGCAGCTATTGATTGTAACTTGAAACCGTGATGTGATCATAAAAAGATATTGACTGAAATTCAGCTTTCATTTGTTCAAATACAATCCTATCTGTGTTTCAAATTTCCAGAGTTTAAGCGGAAATCATAGAGTAAGCCGGCAGATCATTACGTTCAGTAGCAGTACTAGAGTTAATTGTTAAGTATAATCCTCTTGAAATTCTAATCATTTTGCTCGGCATATATGTTATGATATAAAATGCCCGACCTCTTCTTAATTCTCTCGTTTGTTCTCTTCTGCCCTGCGCTGTCCTGCCCTGTACTGCCCTCAGTGTAGCAACAGCGGTAGCAGTTTTCAAATTTTGAGAAAATACAAGATACAAGATTTAGAAATATTTATTAATGTTGTTTAGATTGGGACATGACAAAAGTCAGTCTCGTCCCCCCTTAGGCTCGGTTTCAGCCGTGAGGGTGTCGTTTGTTCCAAGTCTCCCCCGGCCTACGCACCGAAACGGCCACGGCTGATTATCGAGCCTAGTCCCCCTCGGTTTAGTTAATAAGTCTTAATTAGTGAACGTCAAACTAGAAACTTCTATAGATATTTCAGAAATAAGAAGTAAGATTAGTTATTTTCACATTTCACGAGAAATTCTTTTCCCTCTTTACGCCATTTTATACGTCGATTCTGGAACCAGACTCGGACTTGGGCTTCGCTTATTCCAATCTTTTGGGCCAGCAGTTTTCTCTGTGAGGATGCGATGTAGTGATATTGACGGAATACCTGCTCGAGAACGTTTATCTGTTGAAAAAGACAAGACATATTTGGTGCATGGGTGTCGTTCAGACAAGAAGCAAGAATGTTTGCGATCCAATTAAGGCCCAATATCATCATTGCCAACTTAAGAAAAATTTTTTTTGATCTTGATATTTCTATTTTATTTTATTCAGCCAAAAATGACTTAGTTGAGTGCAAACAGTATATCTGTGAAACACAAAATAGTACAAAAATTTAGTACAAAATAGTACTACTTAAACAATGGAAAACAAAGGATTTTGTACAAATTAGTACTATTTTGTTTTACTAAAGTTTCACCGTTATACTGTTTGCACTCTTTAGTTTAGTTTAGTTTAATGAATTCGTCACTAAACTAAACTAAGTCATTTTTGGTTGAATAAAATAAAATAGAATTGAAAATATCAAGGTCAAAAAAAATCGGCTTTTTTTTAAGTTGCAAACATTATATTGGATCTTAATTGGATCACGAACAAGACTTGTCACGAACATAGAATAAGAAGAGTAAATAAGCTTCAAATTCGGCGTAAACAATTTTTTTGCGATTTGGTGAAGGCTTTCTTGCGTGTTGCATGTTGCATACCAGCTATCGTCAGCACATGAAGAAAATAATATATATGCCAACGAAACGTACAGACAAAGTGCGCAACAATTCCTGATTGAATGCAACACTGTCAACGGTCAAAACCTTTACCAACCTTTTTTCCAAATAAATTTATGTCTCATCATGGAAAAATCCCTACCTGACCAGGCGTAAACAAAGTACGAGTTTTACGCTGCTTTGCTGCTTTCCCTGTCGAACCTGATGGCTTGGTTTCTGCGCAGTTTGATGACGAGCTTGGATATACTTTAGTCGCTTTTGCTTCTAAGTTGGAGGAAACTGTACTTGGAACTTCAACTGCATGATTACAAAAAGAGTGTTATTCAACATTTCTAATAAAGGCGGAAAGACAAACGTAGCTTTTCTGGGTTTGCTAAGAAACATGCAATGCTATTATAGTCCCGCGACTCGACGTGGAAGTGATGTTTGTTTATCCTAAACTAATACTCATTAATCAAAAAAGGAAATGAGTTAACTAGTTTGTACAGCTTTTAATATATGAAGCAAAATGAGTGGCTTTTTACCTCATGAAAGAACTAAAAGTTTATTCTTGAATCTTGGTGACATAAAAATTTAAACTAGAGGTGGTTAGTCAGTAAAGAAAGCTGGAACTTCCTTTTTAACACTGCTCATGAGCTTTATATTAATACTTAATATTGCACTTTTCACATCCGCACGCATTGTCAGTTTGTAGAGTAAAATGATCGCGTACTTGATTTTTAGCAATGATTATCATTCAATGGAA
The DNA here is from genome assembly GCA_900234385.1 of Anemonia viridis. Classification (NCBI taxonomy): domain Eukaryota; kingdom Metazoa; phylum Cnidaria; class Anthozoa; order Actiniaria; family Actiniidae; genus Anemonia; species Anemonia viridis. The sequence goes on along the minus strand of OCZR010436570.1, from coordinate 9,290 downwards.
GTACGAGTCTTTTTTTACCTTTATCAGTCGATGAAGAAGAACGATGATTGCTTGCCGTAGTGGTATAATTGTCATTCTCATTCAACTGACTCGATCCTGAATGGCCCACAAAGCTAATACCCGGTTGTTTATCTATTGAACAATCGTAATGTACAGGGTCCTGGCTAGCACCATATGGGGTATTGTACAAGTAAAGACATGCTGGGTCAAGTGACGGCGCTATCGGCCAATACTGTTCCATGGGGAAATTCCTGTAGTTTTCCATCTTATAATCTTCTTTAAACAGAGTTTGTCCTGAATAGCAAGGCTGGTGTAGTTATTTTACCTGTAAGGTCATGCAGCTCGACAGCTTTTGGATCAGTCTTAAGCCCCAGGCGAGAAGGAAAACTGTATATCTAATAACCCATCATTTGGCTTCTATGCCTCCGAACAAACAGAATATATGAGCAAGCGAAAAGTTTGGTAAAAACTTGAAGAAAAACCACAAATCTTGGCAAAGTTCAGTTCCTCAGTTTTTTGACTGGACTAATTTTAGTACCATATCAATAAATAATTTCCATCTCAAGTTCTTGACGGTATATTCCATCATAGTTACTATGAGCCATGAATATTCGTTCAAATAATCCGCGTTCATATTCATAGAAATAATTCATTGTAGTAAGATAAAACTAAACTGATATTAGTAGATATAAAATAATTTATTAAGAAACCATATCAGGCGACTTTTTTTGTTAAAAGCCAAAACAAAACCAATTAAACATCACGATAGATGAGCTAAACACAATAGATCAGGTATAAAACTGAGACTTAGGCATAATTTAGACGCAAACTGAACGAAGAAAGAAACGTTTTTTCAATGACGAGTTTTGATAAAGAAAAATAAAAAATATCCAGAGTAACGAGTATATTGTATATAAGTATTGTTATAAGTATTGAAAGGCAAATTTTTAAAACACGTTTGAAAATTGGCATGGCATTGAACTGACAAAGTTGTTCTCTGTAGTACATTCTTTTGAGGGACTTAGTAACGTCTTGTCAACGATGATACGGCTCTTCCAGAGACAATAGGATGAATGGATTTAATTAGATAATTTTAAATGTGTCGCCTGTTGTCTTTTAATGAGTTTAGTCTAGTCAAAACAGCTCGTAGATCAGCCAATGCTCAACGGCTTGTTTTCGTTCACTTGCACCATTGCAGTTGGAAAATACTTATATTTACACAATATAAATACAACGGAAATAGTATTCGTACTTGGGTGAATTGCTAGGGACTTTAAAAAGAAGTATTGAAGGCATAGAATGGGTTGTCTGCCAAATTTTATTCGTAATTTGAAGCCGTTGGGCTGATCTTTTTTATACAATCATTTTAGAATTTAACTCTATTCTTTCTCTTTTTCGTAGCTCCAAAGAGCAAGTAAATAAAACTTTAACGAATTGAATTAAATATATATGTGTAATATAATTAACTAAAAATGTTAACATAAATGTTTCAAAAATAGGAAACATGACGGTAACGTGACTTCGAAATGGCTTTCCGTAACCAAGCACTGGACATAATGTCGTGCAGTTTTGTGAAATTTGATTGGTTAAGGGCGGAAGCCATTTGAAAGTCGAGCTAGGTTCTTTCTGTGTTCAATCCTACCTGAAACACAAAAGATCGGAACCAGACAAAAAAAAAGAATGAAAGAAAACAGTTTTGGAAAAATAATTCTTCTAAGTATCCCTGCATTGACTTGTTATATGACCTGTACTTCTTTCAGCCCTTGAATATTCTTCTTTATTTTTTACGGAACGAAATTTTACTGACTGAAATCACCTAAATTTCCAGAAAAACTTTCCTCTCTCTTCTCCTCTTCTAACGTTATACAAGTCAAAAAATTAACAGACTAACATGAAACATTCTGCAGTGAAATTCCCTTTTCTTTAAGAACTTCTCTCCTGAATCTCTTCTTCTTTACCGTAATCATCAATTAACGCGATTACAACAGTCCGGCAGTCTTTCAAAAATGATTGAAATCGATTCCACATAAATATTTATTTTATTTGAATCACTCTGTTTATGTATGAATAAAACTTGCATGTTTTAATTACTACAACGATGTGAATTGTGATATTTTATTAGTTTTAAATTTTAATTAATTGTCAACAAAAACCAAAGCGATAAAAGTGTTAATAGGGAATAAAGAAAAAAGACGAAACTGTATGACTTATCTTATTGAATTAACCTTAATGATAAAATATTATATGAAGTTATTGCTTTTACGATTTCTTTGAAATACGATAAAAGTTCCAAGTTTCTATACATTTTTCAACACCTTTTAGAGATATTTTTTTTAAATTAAAATACATTTTAAATTGAGTGAGTTAGCATTTGTTTTCTCCACTTGATTCTTCGGTTCTGGAACCAAACTCGTACTTGAGTTTCGCTCAACCTGAGCTGATTTGCAAGGAATTTTCTTTGTGATCCAACGATGTACTGAGTGTTTGAGAAGACTCGCTCGAGAACTTGAAGTTGTTGGGCTGTGAATACTGTCCTCCCTCGCCTTGGTCCTGGAGCTAAGTTGTCCGCTGAATGAATCTCTTTGTCAGCCACACAAAGAGGTGGAGTAACTATAGGAGAAAACCAAATGGTATAAGTAAACCGTCACTACATTGAGAGAAAAATTCAGAACAAGAAACCGCTGAGATGGCTAGCGAAAAAGGGACTAAAATCGGATATTTCAGCAGGAAAAGCTTCACAACCTGTAAAGCGCCTACATTGGCGAATGAAAATATAACGAGCTATTGGAAATAAATTTTAGGAAAAGCAAATTAGGAGTCAAAATATTTGAAAATGGAGAAAAAAACTGAAGCAAGCAATCAATGTTTTAACAGTATACAAGTCTTATATCATATTAGTTATTTTTCGTGTGATGGCTGTTCCTAAACTCGATAAAACATAATTGATATGCTAAACAAATTATATAGCAAACTGATGAGCAATTATAACGAGTTCGCATTAAAGTTTCAAACGGGGGTAAACTTTATAAAATCTAATATAATAATCTGTCAAAATCGGTTTAAAATTCAACTTTGACTTTTCAGTTCAGTTTTCTTTCATTTTGTTTGCACTGAGTACTATAAAAAGCCAGAGTTGTTTAAGGTTTTGGAGTAGAAGAAAAGCCTCCATAACAACGCTTATACCTGGGGGCAAAATTGCCGAATGTTAACAAGCTTAAGAAAATAGATATAATCAAAGATAAGGTGTATTACGAAAGAACGCTCGAATGCTCCTGCCGCTTTGAAATTCAATTATTTCACTCAAATAAATAACAGAAAACTCCTCCAAAAGTTCACTTATAGTTCTATTCGATATCCAGAATAATGGTGTATAAAATGATAAGAAAGTCTTTAGTACATTTTGACTCAACTAATTAATTAAGATCATTCTTTCCCACGTGTGAAGTTTAGACCCACATGTAAGAACGTTACAAGAACTGCCCTTTTTTTGCTTCTATTCTGCAATTACCATAAACAATTCTTTAACTATTTTATTGTCGTTTTACAGGTAGTGTTTCAAAGGTAAAATAACTACTATTCACTGTCAGTCGAAAAATATGAACTTTTGAGGAGAAAACTCGAGTTTTTTTGGACACATTTCAATCGAAATTTAGCCCCGCGAGCTTGCAGCTTATTTTACTGAGTTACTCATGCACGTCGCCTCTCATAATCAAGTACCTGTTTTTATCTAAAACAAATGTTCTATTACGGTACTTCAAAAAGGATCTTCTCCTTAATTTTTCAAAACGACGACTAAATACACAAAAAGTTAGTGTTTCCGGGGATTAATAATTTGGGTTTACTACAATGAAAGAGTGGAGCACGTTTAGGTAATGAAGGTAGCCTTTCGATCACTTTTATTGACACTTTTGAGCCGTTTTGTTTATTTTCGCCTTCACTAAAGCTCAGTGTTAACTACGAGGCCGGCTAAGTTTCTTACCTAATTGCTAATTTCTTTAATAGTTATACGGTTTTGTAATCAAATAACTGTGTTTGGACTTAGTGGAAACCTGTCTCTTTGTCGAAACATCTGAGTAGGAAGTGTAGAGAAAATTGATACGAGCTTGATGTGTTGTAATGGTCTCGAGAAAAACGCCACTTTACACTCATCCGGCATTTCTGCCGAAAACGATACTTATATGAGGGCTCAAGCTTTTCTCAATAACATTTCTTTTTGAGCTTCAGGAAATGTTGTGGGTTTTTTTAAGGAAAGATGATTCTTTGTTAGTTGTTTATTCATTAATAAATGTATCAGTTTTCGTCCTGAAGTGTCTTTTTTCTTCTTCTTTTAGTGAATTATTCTTGATCAACTTTTCCTAATAAAAATTGATCTAAATTTCCCACATATGAATAATAAAGTACAAACTAATAACTTTTAATTGAATTATATGATAAATTGTAGCAGGTTTAATGGATAAAACGATCTAAATAACAGTTTAATTGTTGAGTGATCAAGCACCTCGCCAGTTAAATGTATACGTAAACATCTCCACCTCAAGCCAAAATAGCCATCATTACCGTTAATGTTATTAGCACAAATGTTCAACATCATCAGTAGTCTTTATTACTGATTTCTTGGAAAGAAAATGATAATAAAAAGAAGAAATTCTAAAGCAACGACTTTTCTTTGAAACTTTTTTCTTAAATTATTTGTACGAAATTTACCTTTCGTATTGAACAAAGTTTAAAGTCAGCGTGAGAAAACGTGTTCAGAGGATCGACTTATTTACGCGATGAAAAAAGATTAGAGTCGATATATAACACCAAAAACGACAGAAAAAAACTTATTGTACTTCTTCCAACATTTCTCAATTAAAAGGTCGGTTTTCTTCCTTTCTGAGTAAAGAAAAAGTACCATCCACTTTCGCATGAACATTAATTTCAGTTTGAAGTTGATATTCCTAAAGATATATGAAACCAAACTTGATTATCCCATGAACTATTTTCTATTTCTGAAACATATTTCTATAGTTGAATTGGACGCTTTGTTCATTCCGTATCGCACGTCCCTAACGTAGTCTTATGTACTAGAATTTATCAAGTAAGTCGCTTTGTCATCGTTCTTGAAAAAAAACTTACTATCGGATACCTCGAAGCTACTCAAAAAGGCTTCCCTGGAAAATACACTCAATTGACTCATTTCTTCATAGATAAAAACCCGACAAAGATTAAGTCGGTCTTTGGTAGTTTTCAGTGGCTTCATTTGTCAGCGAGAAAATACAGACGATTTCTAAAGCATTAATATTTTATCACTTTCAAGCTCAGACAACAGGACAACCTATTAGTCAATGTTTTATTGGGTTATTAGCGGGAGGGAAATAATTTCATTATAGACATTAAAATCAGTAATATGGAATGACGGAGATCTTTGGTGGAAGGCAAATACAGCAAGCTAGCTAATGAAGACATAAATCAGCTCTGAATACCGTTGTATAATGATTAGTGGTTTAAATGATAAATTGTAAAAGAAACAAAGATTATTTAGATGAAGATTCCAGCTTGCTTGGAGAGTTTATTTAGGATTTCACTGCCTTACCTGTTTCGGGTTTGAGGCTTTGAGTCGGATCATTGCTCGCAGCTCGTTGAGGTTGGCGAGTATCTCTTGGTGGGTACAACGGCGTGGATGTACCATCACTTCTTCTGGTCTCTTGAGGTGTCATGAAAAAAGGCTTGTAGGCCAAAGTTGGGCTTGTTACACAGGTTGTACACTCGCAAGAGCTTGTAGACCCTCCTCTCTTTCCGTGCTGGTTATTAGCAGCATGTTGACCAACTCCGTACGGTGTAGAATAGTGCGGTGGCCAGTAACAAGGAGCTAGAAAGCTTCCAGTTCGATCTGCTGCCATGTGAGAAGATGATAAGGAAAGGGGGTAACTAGTATCTAGGCTGCTTTCTTGTCCTTCTTGAAAGTGGTTGTGAGCCATAGATGAGTTGGGAAAGTAAGAAAAAGGCCAGGCTAATCCAGAGGATTTTCTTTCCATAATCGGGTAGTAAATAAGATAGCCGGAGATGGATTTCAAGTTGATCAATAAGTCAGTGTACTTAGTTTTACTTTGGTGTTTGTTGCAGGCAGGCAGTGAATCAGGACAGTAATGAAGGTCATTTACATATCACCTCAATTCTATTATGACAAGCAGTTTTATAGCATCAGTTTCGTACAAGAGCCTTTTGTCTTTCGAGGGGGGACTAAAGACATTGCGCGCGCAAACAAAATGCATTCCTTGTATCTTTCTTTGTTACTAAGTGAGCAAGAATAGATCGAGGTGACTTGCTTTTGAAATGAAATGCTTGACTAATAATAAATTGAAACACCTGTAAACTATAAAACTAAAACGTTATCTATCCCGGGCCAACGAAGAATACTTTTTATCATCCATAGAAGATTCGTTGTTTCATGGCTAATCACTTGGATTGAAATTGCAATCATCTGAAGAAGACTTTGATTATAGTTTATTGAGCTTATAAATTCGCGGGTAAAAGTTAGTGTGACTATTACATGTCTCCAGTAGGAGACTAATTTGTTTTTTGTGATTTTGCTGTAAGACGCCTGAAATAGAATCACTAAAAATATTAAAAAACGTCAAATACCGAGAGAACAAAATTGGAATTGTGCCATTGTGTTGTGCGTGTAAACCACCTGTGGCGAGAATAAAACGAATTCTTGTGGCAGGGAGTTAGGACACAAAACCCAAAAATACTGCCGAGTCTTTCTTATGAATGGAACACTCCAATTAATAAGAATGCCTTTTAAAAAACTTTTTGAATTCTCAGCTAAAAAAAACCCAAAGAAATTGATAAATTTGTAAGGCTTTTCCGTCAAAAACTCATGGAGAAAATTTTGCATCAAGTTGGTAAAATTTTAGAAAAAATCAGTCTCTACTCAAACAGATCAGACTAGATATATGCAGTATTTTTTTGGATTTTATCGTAAAAAGCTAAGTTTTAGCGCCAATTAGGATTTTAAGTTGAAGCCGATGAAAAGGCAGTGGATTCCTAACTGTCGGGTAACGTAACTTACAGCATTTTTATAGCCGGCAATTAACACCTTTAGTATTAAACAAATGTTTAGTAAGTTACTTAAATCGTTTCACGCTAAAACAGACCTCTTTACGAATTGTAAACTCCAAATAAAAAGAACAAAATTGAGTAATATCAAATACATATTTAGAATATTGGTTACACGATATAAAAGACCGGCCACTTTAATGAAATATAATTGAATAAAATTTCAACGTCTTTGAAGGAGATAAAAGTTTAGTTACCAAAGCAACAGACGGTTCCAGCCAGACACAATTGATAACAATGGCGTCAAAACTAATTGAAAATGTTATTCATGCTTATTCTTTCTGTATAATGTTTTAAGTGCTTGAATTTCCATAATGAGACAAAATAGGCAATAAGTTTCTCACGTTTTTGGAAGAATTCTTCAACGAATCCTACTGTGAAGTTTTGGTTAAAATTTTGAAACAAGTTGTCCACAAGCGTAAATTGTTCACCAAAAATGCATTCAGTTTTTCTTCGATAGATCTCAAGACAAGAATTCAATTCTATGATTATTTAGAAAATATACCAGACTTTTCGAAGCATGTTGTGCCGTTGAAGTTGCTAATCTAGAATATATGTTCAATAACTAGGTCGACAAAAAGCGACGCATCTTTTTGACTAAACAAATATTGTAAAATTCTAATTTATACAGACTGTGAGATCACATGAAGTCCTAAGATAAAAGTGATAAATAAACATAAAATAAAGAACAATAGTATATTTCTTTAAGGAGTGTAAAAGGAATTTCTATATTGAGCGGGCTTCCTGCGGTAGGCTATAGTTTACACTGACAATCACTACATTTTTTAACGTGTAACACTACCGAGACATGTGCGCATCTGTCTCCGACGATGCCTAAAGGGGTTGGGGAGGGGTGTGTTGGTGTAAGACATTGGTGTGTTCAAAGCTCCGTTAATGAAAATATCAGTTTAGAATTCTGTCTTGGGCTAGAGCGCTTTTCAGTTGTCAGAACTGACCGGCTAGACCATTCACTGATTCAAGAAAGAGAAGCCGCTTTTTTCGCGAGAGTTTTTCTAAATTCTATAAGAATATTAGATGCAATTTAGGAATTGCTTGATCTGGCTGGACAGTTCTGTTTAATGATGGAATTCTCTTTATGATTGGACCAGTCTGGCCGGCCACTTCCCGCGACATGCGGGTAGGGACCCGGCGTATAGTGAGTAAGATTAACCAATGAAAACTAGGATAATACGTGGCCATTTTATCTAGTACTGTCGTAGAAACGTAATTCAATAGCACATACTTCGTACATTGTACGATTTGTACCAAGTTGTACCAAGCTTCATCTTCCTCGATGCGTCTTTAATTTTGACCTTACCGGGGGGTTAGATACCAAGCAGTCGGGGCCCGTGTATTTTGTGTAGCTGGTGTAGTGTACCTATTCCACCAGGCTTGAAATGTGTTATCTCAGGATGGGATTTGCGGGGGGAAAATTGAATGCAAAAAAAAATATAAAATTATCTGTAACAAAAGTAACAACAATTCCACCTTTTTCCCCCAAGCTTCCTTTGACGATACGTGTTTAATAATATAGAATGCCGAAAAGTCTTTTAGAAAGAGCGCAAACAATTCGCGAAAAAGGGCGAGCGAGAAATTTTTCTTTACAAATGATATTTCACCCCATGTCGGGATAACAAAAACACCCAACGCGTGTGGAAAAAATATGTATATATAAATTTCTTTTGAAAATGTGAACAAAAACAGTTTTAAGTCTAAATAATCGTATCTAGGAGCGCAACTAATTTATTGAGCAATACCGCCCTACGAAAATTAGTGTATTAGTAAACCACCCTTCCAAATTTAACGAGTTCAGTTTGGTATTAAAACATACATGTGCTTCATATCACCGGCAGTAAAACAGGAACTATGAAAAGATTCAAGGTGTTGTCTCGCGTGCTCCACGGGAGGTATGCTTTCGGTACGCGTTTGATGTACGGCACCACAAAAAACCTAACTATTTGTTAAGCTTGAAATTCAACTGCACTGTCTTTTATTGAGGAATGTCATTATTTTACGAGGGTAGGGTAATTTTTAAGGTGGCTCATACCTATTGATTTGGTCGACAAGCGGGCATTTACTTTGATCGTGTCGTTTTGCATCAAAACCTTGTCTGATTTCTGAGAAATTTGTCAGTCTTGAGTGCCTATAACACAAAAAATTTTCTTATCTTATTAAAATCTATATATAAT
>OCZR010434190.1:0-10804 GCA_900234385.1 Anemonia viridis | reverse complement strand
AAATTCGGAAAAATTAATTTCCGACCTCGCTGGGATTCGAACCCACGCGGTCCACATTATTCTAATCATTGTTTAAATATTAATTTTCTTCATTTAAGTCACTTTTGCAAAATTTTCCTCGCTTCCAATAACGGACAAACAAGCACAAAAGGAAGGATGGAAGAGAGACGCGAGTTGTGGTGCTGGTCAGTATGATTAAAGCCTGGCCGTTCTCACAAGCGAAGCAAGCAGAAGCATAACGACATACACAGCGCAGAGAGTACTTTAATGATGACTAAATGTTTTGTTTTGTCCAAATATAAAGGGTTTGACTAATTATCAAAGACTGATCTGCGCTTGTGCATGTGTATGTCGTTATGCGTGTGCTTGCGTCTCTAGTGTGAACCAGGCTAAGTGCTTTTATGTGTTTCCTTGAACTTTTAAAGTTCAAAACCGAGTTATCAGAAAACTGGATTATTTTTAGTATAAGCGGAATTTTGGGGAAAAGGAAGTTGCCGCCAGGTACGAAGGTGTTATATCAGTACATAGCTAATTTTTTTTTACCCGACAATCTATTTTCACCCTCTTCCTTTTATCTCCCTCCATTTCACCGATAACGGCAGTTATAGAAATATGACTCCCAATCCCTAAAAAGAAGATTCCAAACTTTTCCTTGCGTTGACAGAGTGAACTCGGAAAAATTCCTTAAATTTCAAGAACTGATGTTTACTTTACGAGCACAAAAAATAAATAGCCGGAGATGATGATGTTCACAGACCTCAACCATTGAGAAGGAGCTAAAATTGCGAAACGAAATTACGAGATTTTGAACATTTCTAAAAATGCAGAGAATGCATGTCGCTGGACGGTTTGGCTGATACATTTCTTCGTGATTTTTTCTGTCTTTTAATGCTTATAACATTGTTTCTAATCGGTCTGACTCCGGTTCGATCAATCTCGTGCACAGAGCTTGCGCTTTTCTTGGTCAGCACCGAGATATTTCAATTCCAGAGCCTTCGTTTCTCTTGGTTAGCGACCATAACTCGGTGCTGACCAAGAGAAACGCAGGCTCTGGGCACGAGATTGCCCTTCGTTTCTTCAATGGACAGTAAAACTGCCCTGCGCAAGACCGTAAAATTGGCGGGAAAACGAGAACGCTCGTTCTCGCTCTCGCTCGTTCTAAAATTTGGCCGGTATATCTAAGTAAGTTAATGTTAGGAACACTAGTTTTAAATGATTTTCAGTTTTAAATGAGTAGTTGTATTTATTATTGAACAGGTCCTTCGGCAAACTTCTTCAGAGGAAACCGTTACGTGCGACATGACGACAACACGACAAAAATTTTGTACGACTGTCGAGGACGCGTTGCTGGGATACAAACAACGGTAAATAGGGACATGGGCACATTACTTAGCAGAAGTTCTGCTAATGATATCATATCAATGGAAATTGTTGGCCCTCGGGCTTGACACTCTGTTGCCATGGAAACAAAGTAAGACTGGACAGAATGGGCGATGAAAATGTTAGTCAAGACGTCATGATGGCGATGGTGGTGGTGCATCAATTACAATGATGATAGTGTTTGAGGTGAGGTGATGGTGAGGATGCTAGTGCTGCTGCTGCTGATGATGATGGCGATGCTGGTGATGGTGATGATGACAATACCGATAATGGTGATTAGTGATTGTGATGGTGTTGGTATTATGACTGATTATTATTATGACATCTGGTGCTAAAAATGCCCAACACATCTCCAGCCAGCTTTTGCACAACAACATCAAGTTACAACAGACTTTCAACTGCCTTACTGATAATCCACCCCATTGCTTTCAGATTGAACCAAGCTCAGATTTCCCCACACAGTTCAACTCTGCTCCATGGCACAGGAATGATGATGGTACCATAACAGCTACTGCTTATTTTCGCAACCCGAAGAGGATTTGCTCATGCCGATGTCGATCCAAAAATGCTCGTCCAGTTGGTGACAGACTCTGGATCCAGCTTGGCGACATAAGAAAACGTGCAAGCAGAAAACGTGCAAGCAAATTCATGGTTATGCCACTCAACAAACAGGAGATTGCCAATACTCCATGGGTCGAGGGAAAGTGTGTTCGTGGAATGGGTGAGGATTAATTTTCATTTTTATTTTGTTGGTTTATTTACTATGGCATTTCAGTTTAGTGTGCTTTGTGACAATTCACCAATGTCAATCTCATCCATTCATGCATCCTTCCTTCCCTCCTTCCATCTGTCCTCCCATCCATCCATCCATCCATCTGTCCATCCATCCATCCATCCATCCATCCATCCATCCATCCATCCATCCATCCATCCATCCATCCATCCATCCATCCATCCATCCATCCATCTGTCCATCCATCCATCTGTCCATCCATCCGCCCATCCATCCGTCCATCCATCCATTCATCCATCCAACCATCTATTCATTTATCCAGCCCCATCCCGGGTGACCTTCCATCAAACACCATTGTTCCTTTTATCTACCAACCAATAATATATTCTTATTTTTTGTTTCTTTCTTTCTTTAATTATTTTATCTACTTGATTGTTTGTTTCTCATTTCTTTTTCATACAAGTTTGTTTGTTTGTTTGTTTGTTTATTTATTTTATTTATTTGTTTAATTATTTATTCATTCATTAATTTATATTGTTATTAAATATCAATATTTGCAATAATTATTATTCTCACATACAAATATTTCCTATGTTCTTGTTCTTCTTGCAGGAATGCATTATCACTACAACATATCCAAGGATTTTGACTGCAACTATGCTTTACCAGTTTTTCTGATTGCCAATCAACACAGTAGAGATGTTCATGGATTTGGTTGGGGAGTACCAATGGCAGTGAACAGCATAAGATGGGAGCGACCAGCACCAGAGCTTTTTGCTGTATGAAATATTCTATTCTCAAATATTCCACCCATTAGAACAGATTTCGTAAGGGTGTGAAACGTACCGCGTCGTGCTGTGTTAATGTCACTGCCGTGATTTCTATAAAAACATTCAAAATTTCTGCCATAACCGTGCCGTTTTCACAGTCATATGAACACTGCTCTACTGTACGTAATAGCACACTTCAGAGATATGTTTTGGGTTCTATACAAAGGATTGGATGTGAGGCTTTAGGCTAAATGCTCAGGAATTCAATTCACAGAGCCTCTTAATGAAACCTTTGTGCATGAAAAGTGACGTATGTGAACAATACCCAGTTCAACCCAGACAATACTGTATTTACAAGAAGATCCTAGTCCTAATCTCATTTCCCAGCCAAACATTTTGCAAGATCCCAGTCCCATTCATGCAAAACCCCAACCCAGGTTATAGAGTTAGAAAACCCAAATCCCAGTTTAGCCTAAATCCAAGTCCCAGTGCAAGAAATCCCATTTTCCCAGACCAAAAAAAGACAAATCCCAGCGCAGTCAGTGCCATTTTACTCCTTCAAAACCCTCTTATAACTCAAAACCATTTCCCAACATACCGTTAAATTTCATTCTTGCTTTCCAGAGATCAATGAAGGAAGAAAGCATCCCAACTTGCATCTTGAATTACAAGGCTGTGTCTGTCCAGCACTTCTATTTTGTTGATCCTTGGAAGATTTCCTGTTTTTAGAAGTGAAAATTGATGTCATATCTGACAAATAATTATGTGTATTATTAAAAATGAATGTTATAATGAATGAATGAATAAAGGAATGAATAGTTAAAAAATAGGAAATGGCCCCATCTGCCTCAAATAAACCATAATTTTACACTTCTTTCATTATATTCTTCATAAAATGTCCACTGCACACAGCACAATACAGGGGTCAGATTCTAGGAAGAGGGTTGTGCCGGGGGGTTACAATCCCCACTATGAGGGTGATAGATTTGAAATTTATTCTCCAATTATTGCATGATACCACGCTCATGAAGCCGGCATATCATACATCTACACCAAGCTAATTCTACAACCCCATCTTTGTTTAAAACTTAGTTAATCGATTAACTATGTTCTGACTCAACAAATGCTGGGTCTTTCTTGCCAGTTGTGATTCTTTGTATCAGCTGGCAGGGTTTTTCGGTTCTATCAAAGTTCCTTGTAAACTTGGCTATTTTTTTAATGTGTTCATTCAAGTGTCCTGCAACGTCAAGAAACACAAACGACCTCTTTAAAATGTTCTAAAGATTATTTTAAAAATCTCTTACCATTCAGCCATCCATAGTTAATAGAGTCATGCTGCACTTTAAAAATGGCGGGAAAATCCATCTGCGCACGCATCCATTTTCGCTAACCCCTTGAGCCCGCAATTATCACCCCTCCCCAGTCCTCCTCTCTTCGTTGCTATTCAAGATGGCGGACGCGAACGATGGATGACAAACGTAAAGAGGACGAAGAGTTTCCAAAATTTTCGTCCCAGCAATGCTTATTTCCAATTTCTAACAGTGGTTCTACGAGTGTGGAATGTGTTTCAAGGTCGGCAGCGTTGTTTCCTTGCGTTCGAGCGATAGAGAGCCAGAAATTTCAAGGTAAAAGTTGTGACAAGGTTGTTCATTTTTTGTGAACTTTGTTTACTGTACAACCTCGTACAACCTCGTAAAAACGTAAAAAATGTGGATAATATTATATCCTTGTTAAACATGTCTACAAACATGCTTAGAATAACAACTACAAAGCTTTTACATTTGCATGCTATTTTTCTGAATTTTGTCTAGGAAAAAAATAATTGTTTTCAACAAACTTTACTCTGAAAGTTTTTTTTACTTTATTTATGTGGTTGTTTTTTGTGTCCAGAGACAGACTTGAGCTGGCTAAAAAATGATAGCTACATTCCAGAGGATTCCCCAAGAGATGTCCAAAATGAAAGTCTGTCTGAGTCACCATCAGAAGATGAAGAAAGTAATAAGAAGATACCAGAGATACCAGAGGTAGAGAAGAGGACGAATGAAAAGAATTATGGTCATAAAAAGAGGAAGAAGAAGCAGCCCAAGAAACGAAGACATAGCGATAGTGAAGGTAGCAGTTCTGAAGAAAGAGCAAGAAAGACAAAGCACAAGAAAAAACACAAACGAAAGCACAAAAGGAAAGAAAAAGATGAACCAAGTTCAGATGATGAAGAAACAACCCATAAACCTGACACAATCTGGCTGGAAGATTCTGGTTTGAGCACAGAAGATGCCTTTAGGGTTCATCGGAAACCTGACATGGAAAATTTAGCTTATGGCTCTCTTTATAGACTTGATGTTGCGCTGTTTAAAATTAAGAAAAATACTAATTGTCTTGGTCTCGGGAAAAAATATGTTGCAAATGTTGATAAAAAAAAGGTCAAAAAGAAAGCACTACCATCAAGGTATTGGAGAAGTTCAGAAATATTTTCAGAAATGCCTGAATTTATAAAACCTTGTAAAAAAACAACCAAATTTTTCGTTGGAAATATTGAAAATTATTCCTATTTGCCACTGGATCTTCCAAGTAAAAGAGAAGAAAAGAATGAAATTGAAGGGAAGGGAAGAGAAGGGGAAAGAGATGTTGAAAGTTCTGGCAACCCTGATGAAGGTTTGATGACCCAGAGGACAGCAGAATTGAATAGGATATTACGTGAAAATCCTCAAGATGTAAAGAGGTGGATTGAGCTAGTGAAATTCCAAACAGAAGCTATCAATGATGAGGATATTGCAAGGGTTGTTTATAGTGCTTCTGGAAATGAAAGGAAAAAGAAAAATTCTAAAGTTATTAAAGAAAAACAAATATCTGTTTTAGAAAGAGCTTTGGAAGTAAATCCTTCTTCAATTGAGCTTATCATGTACCATTTAGAATTATGTAGCGATGTATGGGAAGACAACAAACTTATGGAAAGATGGAGAAAAGTCGTCTTTGCATATCCTAACAAGGGTCTTCTTTGGAGGAAATACCTTTCTTTTGTGCAGTCCAGATTTTCTACATTTAGCTTTAGGAAGGCTCAGAAGGTGTACAACAAGTGCTTTAGTACATTGCTGCCAATCAAGGAAGGAAGTTTTGTTTCGCATCAAGCCGAGGAGGGGATCGAAGAAGACATGTTAGATCTGTTTGTTCAGCAATGTAAATTCATGAAACAATCAGGTGATTGCTTTTGAATCTTTATGTTTATGTTTAATTATTAGCTTAATTTATTGGCTTAAGAACCAGCCACTTATTGGCAGATGTAAGTTAGTTATTGGTTGTGCTTTGGGCAACTATTGGCCTGTCGTTAACCAACATATGCATGACAATCCACTAATGATTGGCCTACAGTCTACCATTTTTCATGAAGTATTGATTGACACTTGACAACTGGCTATAAAGTATACAAATGTCACTCTGTAACCATTGCCACAGGCTATTGATATGTTAAGCTCATCATCATTGGCGTGTCTTTTTTTACTTTAGGTCACACTGAAAAGGCTGTTGCTTGTTTCCAGGCAATGGTAGAGCTTAACTGTCTGTGCCCTAGTGAACTGAGTGAAAATACTCCAACAAGTGGACAGTTAGCTTTCTTGGAGACATTTTGGGACAGTGGACAACCAAGGTATAATTGCATATTATAATGAAATTAGCTGTCGTTAGATTTCTTTCCTCCTGAAGTATTTTTTTCTGACAATACAAAACACACCTTCGTCATACCCTCCTCACCCCTTGGGAACTCCATTCCTGCATCATGGGGGAGGTATGCTTGTTTTCTAGAACTACACAATATACCCTCTGCAGATCCTCTCCCTCCCCTGGGAATTCCAACCCCACTGGGTAGATGTGGGAAAATATGGATATTCTCTGAAACTAAGGATTCTGTGCTGTTAATACTGGTCTTAGAAAGGAATAAAAGACTAAAGGAGCTCTTTCATTTTTAGGTTTGGTGAAACTGATGCCATAGGATGGACCACATGGATGAACAAATCAATAACAGACAAAAAGCCCTTGGGTTTAGAAAACCTAGATTTGAAGAAAATCTTTAAAGATCCATCCAAGAAGAAAGACAGTGAGCTCCAAAGCACTACAGAAAAGGAGGAACAGATGGTCAAAGGAATGCCAAAGTGGAAGGCGTGGTTTAAGGTTGAAGTTTCTCGTGACAACTCACAACTGAAACCATGGCAACCAGACACAGAAAAGGGAGAGACAGATGATGACTGTGAAGATCCTGAGAGACTGGTGCTTTTTGATGACATAAGTTCCTTTCTCTTTAAGCTGGAAAAAATGGACAACAGACTGAAACTTGTTCTACATTTTCTTAAGTTTCTTGGTGTTCTAATCATGCCATGCTCTTCTTCTCGAAGCTTTGAGACACGGCGATACTTTGAATTGTCAATTCATACTCCCGAACAGCTAATCAAGGGAGAAAAGCAGTGGGTCGCTCCTGGTTTAGGATGGCAGATGTCTGAACATTGGCAAACAGATGAAGATATACCAATCAGTGCCAAACCCCTAGAAGAGAGGTTAGAGATTGTGCGTTACATATTTCTACAGTCGCTTTCTGTTTTCCAGGGAGAGTACAGGGATTATCTGATGAATGCATGGTTGTGGTACGAGTTTCATCGATCTCAGGTGCAGGAAACAGAGAAAAGTAGAAAGCAAGCCTTCAAAGAGGTTTACAAGTTGGCAAAAGCTCTTCTAAAGGAACCTAGCAACAGGTAAGGGCTTTTAGAAGTATACTTACTTACTGACTGGCTGATGGATGGACAGATGGACAGATGACTGGGTGATGGACAGATGGTCAGACAGACTGACAGACAGAGGGATAGATGGACAGACAGACAGACAGACAGAGAGAGGGATAGATGGAATAAGATTACAATATTCAATAAATTACAAATAGTTACATTTATTGAATTCTATTGTCCAGGAATAACCTCAGTCTCTGGCAAATGTTTGCAAGCATCCTGTCAATGTCTGGAGATGTCGTTGAAGCTCGTCGTGTGTTTGATTCTACACTCTCAATGGCCAGCCAGGTGATGGGAGCAGATCAGAAGGATTCCCTTGCATCACTATATAGGTATAATTATATAATGTTAATGTCGTTCTATACTGCTTCAGATTATACATTACACCCTACTCTGTACACTGTTGTTATAAATTATGACTGTGTAATTCAGTATGATATAGTAAGTTCACTGCTAATAAAATACTGCAATTACCATCCTTTGGTACAAAAATTATCATCAATAGAGCATTCCCATAAGCATTTCAACATTTCTGCTCCAGCATGCTCCCCTGTCATCAACTGAAGATTAATATATATCGTTTTCTAATTATAGAGCATACGCAGAACTAGAGCTGAAACTGTCAGTCAAATCCTCCCACTCATCTGACGACAAGCCAGCTCTTACAAGTTACAACAGAGTCCTTCATGTGCTGGTCAGTTTTACTGAAAATAGCAAATATGAACCAATGAATGAAGACACAACTTCAAGCACAGTTTCCCCAGCAAGGATTCTCAAAGCAAAAAGAAGCTATGTCGAACTTTGTGAAAATTCAATCCAAAAAATCAACAGTAGTGCGAGTGAAGATAAGATTATTCTTGACATTGAGCCTAGTGTTCATGCTCTTGTCTGCTGTGCTTTATTTAGTTATGTTTCTTCTGGTATTCAAGCTGCATCTGTCATCTACGACAAGGTGTTGTCATCATTATCATCAGATAATGATGCTTCAAATCTGAGACGCGAGCACATATGGACATCATATTTGAATCTCTTGAGTCTACATGCCGAAAAAGAGCCCATTCCTTTGAAAGACGTCCGACTAGTTCTTCATGGAGCACTGAAAGAATTTCCTGACAACCCCAGCTTCTTGGATCACTTTCTCCAAGTTGAGTCCAAATCAAACCTAACAGGGGAAGTGAGGAGATTTTTTGACCACTTCACTCACAATGCCAGAAGTCCAGTGCCTTGGATTTATTCCATTCATTATGAAAATATGAGATCTAAAGCACTGGTAACAACTATGGATTGTGCAGAATATATCTCTAAGCAGCCATCTTCAGTCCTTGTTACATCACTGCCTGTCATGGGTATCAGTCATCGGCAAAGAGCTCTGTTGGACAGGGCTACATCAAGTGTTGCTGGACAACAATGTGTTGCGCTTTGGAAAATGTACATGGAATTTGAGGTATGCATACGTAGGTTGCCCTTAAGTGTTCTGTATCGGAAAAAATGTAAAAGAACCATTTGGCACTAGTGGAAAAAAATTTCAGCATTTGAAATTTTTTGTATTAATTTTGTAACGCTGAAACTTTTACTTTCCTGTCATATGAAATTTGAAGTTTTGAAAATAATCTCTCTGTCTGTGAAAAAGTAGAGTTGATAAATAAATTAATAATGTTTGGTTTGGTGAGAAGAAAAAAAAATTTCTTATAATTTTCACTGTACAGCTGCAACAGGGAAACAAGGAACAAGCCAAGGCCATCTTCTATCAAGCTCTGCAGCATTGCCCTTGGGCTAAGGTATTATATCTTTCATCCTCTTTTTAATTCCATGTGACTCCTGGGATGTTAACATACATACATATTTCATACACTGGACCCTTGCAGCATGTCAGCATCTCAGAATTCTCAGGAGATTGAAATAGACCTTTCCCAAGATACAGCCACATGCACAAGCATTCCTGGATGTACTTGCCAAAGCCTCAGTTTGGTTACATACTATCGGGATATGAAGTTTTGTAACATTTGCCGACATGGGTTTTATTGGATGGTTTAACAATACACCTATTTTGAAAAACGTTGGTGCATGTATTTACACCCCTTGACTTACAAAATCGAGCCAATATTTATCACCGACTATCTTACAGTATAAGACAGCTATTATTTCCCATCAATAATTATCAAAATCTATGGCTTCTTTCTGTAATGCATTCAATGCTCAACAAATGACGTTTGCCATTCTCCGTTCTCATCACACAACTAGAGTTTGTTGGGTATCTCCCTTGATTTCTCCAAAAAAAAGCCAACAATCTAAATTCCAATTTGATCCATGAATTATCAGCCATGTTCTGATCTTGATCAGTCAGACAATATCAAAACATTTTGAAGGATATGACCCTTACTTGATATGCTTTCTATTATAATTTTTCTAGACCCTTTATCTTGAGGCTGTCAAGGCATTCCCTGAGGATCTACAGAGCACCATTGATTTGATGGATGAAAAAGAACTTCGAGTCAGGACACCTTTGGAAGAGATAGAAATTCTTATGGAAAGTGAATAGAGTATCTAATATCTTTAATATGTGTAAATACTCCAGTTTCGAATTGCCAGTGAATGACCGCTGACACGCATGGCAGACACATTTCTACAGGGTTAGCCTCACTCGCACGTAATATATTCACAATTACCAGAACAGCTCGTAGAATTCAAAGTAGTTTTCTTTGTTCAAGGTCAACAATTTTAGCTTTCTCGTTCACTTGGTATTTATGAATATTTTGACCCGTAATTGAGGCAAACCTTGAGATGCATCTGCAGTAAAGCATTTTAGCAGTTATTTTGGAATTCGAAAAAGGTCTATTGCGCTAGAAAACTATTCCCTCAAACTCTGGCCATCCCTTGGAAGTAATTCCAATATTTTCTGAAACTACACAATAAATCACTACTCAATCTTTTTATCAATACTCAAAGTTTGAACTTGTAAGAGTCATGAAAAGTTTAAGTCACACTGTCTTTATATATCAATGATTTTTTAAAAAAGCATTGGTAACAATTTGATTCGAACAAGAAAAATAAAAGTTGCTAAGGGATGATAAATATGACTTAGGTTATCTTTCCTCTCTTGTTACTATTAAAGTGCCTATCAACCCTGATACAATACCTTCAGTATTGATTCCACA